>JANHFX010000627.1:37236-70193 GCA_027560015.1 Chloroceryle amazona | reverse complement strand
GTCTTTTTATAAGCTCCCTTCAGGTACTGGAAGGTGGCTATTAGGTCTCCCCTGAGCCTTCTCTTCTCCAGGCTGAAAAATCCCAGCTCCCTCAGCCTGTTTTCTACTTCTCTTAAACAATATCAAACTTCAGCTAAATGTGCTTCACTTAGAAAGGACTGTACTTGGGCTTTCATGGATGGTAAGGATACTAGCTATTGTGGTGACTGTCTTAACAGTGCAAGGAAGAGTGCAAAGAGGCTTTTGTGTTATACTTGGCAATTATGGACTTACACAAAAGAGTAAATAATCAATAAATAGCAAATTAATTCTTGTTCAAATGGGTAGTCGATCAAAGCTATTGGTGAAGATCCACTCCAGTAGGTATATTGCTTTGGGAGGATAATGTATCTTTACCATTAAGGTTAGTTACAGAAGGGAGAACACGCTATTCTTGTCCTTTATTCTAAATTATTCTTCATATGTCAATCCTTTTTTTGCTGTAGTCTCTGCACAACAGAGCAAGGACTCATTAAGACTTAATGTGTAAATATAGTGTACACTGCTTAATGGAAAAGGAGTAATGTTTTTCTCAAGTATTCTGTATATTTTACAAAGTAAGACCATTTTATAATTTTGTCTTTAAAAAGGAAGCAGCAAAAGAAAGTTTTCCTCAGACAGCTATACTTAAAACAACATATAACTCTCATCTTCAGGACTATGCCATGCCAGTGAAGTGCATATGTGACAACAAAAGAGAGCTGCAGAAGAAACTCATAAACTGTAGCTGCCTGAGGCAGGTACAGGCATGGGAGGCAGGTAGAGCCCTATGACCAGCAGCACAGATACACTGAATGAGGGTTGCTAGAAGTCAAGGCAAAGCTGTGCATACATGTAGTGATTTATATATGCTGGAACAGTGACTTTCTTAATTTTTTAACAGGGCATGCATGGAAAGGAGAAGTCATTTGATGATATACACACAACTTGTAACAATTACTTTACATCTTAGAAGAGGTTTTACACCTTGCATAACTCCTCAGGGAGTAAGGTTGTGCATAATGTGAATGTGGAGAGCAAAACTTATGTCCATCCTAAGTTGCTGGAGAACTGCCCTGTCCATTGATTCATACTTTAGCTATTACTCCACCTCTACCACAAAGGAGCATTTTCTTTTTATTCATATAGCCCTGTCCTTGAATGATAAATATCAGTTTTCATTCTTTTGTCTTACTTCATTGGCCACTGTTAATCACTAACAGTATGTAATTAAAACAGACCATCTTGCATGGGTAGTCTGCTGTACAATCATAGTTTACACTACATTAAAAGCAGTGATGTAGTCTGACAAAGGATTAAACTGACTTTGTTGATCATAGTCTGACCTTCTGTTTTATATAGATAACATCAGTGTTGTTAATTATGGATTAATATTCATATTTCTGAATTTCCTTCTCTCAGCTCCAGGGCAATAGTTTGAAGTAATACGGAGGGGTTCTCTTTACTACTACTTCTCACTTTCTAGTTTTTTCTTTCCTCTCTTTGTATTATGTCTTTTGTTTGTTGTTTTGTTGTTTTTTTTTCTCCTGCCATTCATTTTTTTCCTCTTCCAATGGCACCTGAAAAATACTGAATTTCAATAATGCTAATAATTTTAATGATTGATATTTGAATAGCATGTGTTCTTCCTTTTATTTCAGAGAGTGACTGTTGAAAACCATGAACAAAGAACAGAGCTGCATAAGAAGTTATCTACCACTGGTTTAATATTAGTCTACCAAGTGAACAAAAACCTTAATCTGAATTTTCAGTCTGGGATTTTATCTTTCTCTGGTATCTTTCCAATGAAATTGTATCCTTTTTCCATTCTGTGGCCTTCAGATCAGTCTTTGTAACTTCTAAGTGGCGGATAAAGGAAATCCTTATTGCTTCAGAGAGCTTTTCCTATTTGTAAGGACCTTCAATATAGTTTCCTAAGATACAAGCTGACAAGGCCACTTGCCTATGAAAAGCTGCTGAAGGTGTTTTCAGAACTGGAATCATGAATCCTGTTTCCAACTAGCCATTGTTCATGTCTTGCCTGAGGTGCTAAGGGTTATTAGCAGAGACCTTCCCCAAAGCATAGCTGTGAAGCCTAAAGGAAGAACAATGGCCTATACCATGTGAATTCTACTCAAAGTCTGAAGGATAAATATATTTTTTTAATAGGATTTTCATCTAAAAAGTTCAAACTGAAAAGGTCAAATATGAGAAGGCACTAGCCTTATGTAATGTAAGAATTAAATCATTTTAATAACTATAATACTTAAAAGAACAAATTCACCTATATTAAATTATATTTTCTTGTATAAACTATTATGAACTTCAGATATATTGCTATTAAATAGGGATGTTTTTCACTGTTCAGGTGTGAATGTTTAAATAGTGCTAAATTCCAGTTACATAGATAAGCCAATTTTAAATTATTTTTTTTTTTTACTCTAATGATAATACATTCTGAATCAGTTCACTGTTCAAGTTCTGAAACGGTTTGTGAAGTTTTGCTTGATTCTTGAGTACTTCCAGGAACTTGAAAATACATGGTTCAAAAAAGTCCATAGCTTCAGTTTCTGAAGCCCACAAGTTAACCTCAGTGTTGTTAATTTAGTAATAAGATTTTGTAAGAACTGCAGTTTCATTTGACAGACCAGTTTACAACTTTATAGACAAATCACACATTAAAATTCAAATAGCTTCTGGTTTTATGGAAAATGGTAGAAAAATAAGGGTTTATTTGACTCTGACTTATTCTTTGACTTCAGGTGAAAATTGGAAGATTTTAGTATTGTTGAAAATCAGAGTTATCTGGCCTCTACTAATGTTTAATATCAGATAAAACTGCTTTTAGGATGATAAACAGTCCACAATGGCTATTGTGGTTCATTGGATGTAAAGGCAAGTAAAGGAAACCTCAATATGCTTAGTGTTCTGCACACTGGCTGTCCTCTGTGGCCCCCCCCAAGGCTGTAGTAGCCATAGGGGTCGGTTGGAGGATTAATCTTTTCTGATCATCTCTTCTGATGCTCTGTACTCTACAGCAAGGAACCAAGTATCAGCTGATCTCACAACTACCTGGAGCACATGAAGGTTTACTTAAAATTTGGGCCTTCTAATTTCAAGACTAAGCATCTTAATTGTGGACATGTCTATTTATTTCCATTTTATTTTTTTAAAGAAAACTTTTCTCCACTGATAAATACTGGACATTGTTGATTTCAAGTATTGAGTTAAATCTTTTGGGTTTTTTGTTTGTATGTACTAGAGTTTTCCTTTCAAGCTCTCTATGTACCATAAAACTAATTGCACATTTCATTTAGTGCTTAGATTCCTCTTTAGCAATCAGAAATTTTTTCAAACAACTTACTTTTTTCTGTTGCTGGATAAGATGGAAAACTTGACATTTTCTTTTGCAACAGCACCAGGCTGCAGTACAGAAAAACCTGAAAAGCACTGCCAAGTCTTCCAGCTGTACTTTCCCACTTTAGTTTTACTGATCCTCCTTTCTGCTCTTTCACATCTCAGATAACTAATGGTGTTTCTGAACACTTCTTTTATCAGCAGAGATAATCTTTTATGTCAGCTTTGTAGCTTTCCATTTAATCCAAGATACGTTCACCTCAAATAGAAATAAACACAAATTTTGTAGTACACTTTGTCCACACTAACTGATAGAGCTTTTTTGATAGGTATGATACCACAGTAGATGAACACTGTTACTACCAGAGCTTTTCTTAATCCTATTTTTTACTCCATCTCCTGACATTTTAGTTCACATTTAATATTTGTGTCCTCATAATACAAGTGCATATCTCAGATTCTTGCACAATGTGTCTAATATGCCTTATCAACAAAGGAAAAATAGCTTTATACTGCTCAACAGCAGTCTGTGGGAGATTTTTCATCTGCTGGTGACCCACCAGCTGATGATCAGTTCTGCAGCTTTGATGGTTCTGAGGCTGTTAGAGAGGTTGGATATGAAACGAGGAGAGGAAGCCAAATGGTGCTGGTGAGCCAGCCCTACTTAGGAGTGGGCTGTCTCTCCAGCAGGATGGTGTGGATATGTGGGACATCCCTGCTGCCACCTGCTCACTGTGACACATCCCCAAAGCTCCTGACATGGGCATCATGGGCTATGGCCATAAATAGCTCTGAGATGGGCTGCTCAAGCCATTCAAGACACCATTACAAAAGCAAAGAGAGAATCTCCATTAAAGAAGTTCAGGTGAATGTTCCTGTTGTCTAGGAGCAGAAACCAGGTTTTCCAGAAATCTTTGGATGCTTTCACCTTAGTAAAGTTCTGAAGTTTCCAGTTTCAATTTTAAGTGCAAAGCAAATATCCACTCAGAACAGTAAATGTTTATTTATTAAGATTAAGCTGACTGTAATAATAAGGAAGTAAATACTGTTTTTAAAAAATACAGACTGCTAATTTCCACCTGTGTCTGATTCAGCTGTGTGCCAGATGTTTGGGTTTCAGCACCTGCATGTTTCCAGGATGTTTTTCAGAAGGCAAATGAAAAATAATTTTAAATATTTCATAAAAACAACAGGTGTTCAGGTGTTCACTACTGCAGGATAAATAAAAAGAGGTTGGTGAGAAAGGTGTATGGACAGCAAGCAGGGAAAAAAGGGACAACTTTTTTTTGTGAATTTTATTGTCACATCAACTTTAAAGTTAATGAGAGTTTCAGTCATGTCTATAAATACTTAATCACATAAAAAAATTGATAATAACCACATCATATGTGACTTTTACAGTTTTTTCTTTAGTCAGACTTGGATTGGTAATTTAATAATAAAGTCATGAAGTCTAATTGCACTTTATGATGCATTTTTATGGTATAATTTTATTATCTGTTGTTACTGTTAACATGTCATGTATGCTTAATGATGTAAATTGTCTTACCCTCCTGTCTGGAACGTCTAATGCGAATTTTTCTTCCACAAGGTATCAAGTGTGGCTCTTGTAACAGTCATTCTCACAGATGACAAAATGAAGCACAGGAAGTTTTGCTAGAAGATATTCCAGTGTTTGTTTTCATACTGGAAATGTGATGTGACTGCTGTCCTCCAAAATATTTTGACCTAACAGGTGGGAAAAGAACAGAGAGAATAATCATACAGGGAAAGAGGCCACACAACTCCTCTTTTGGTGCAGAAATAAAATGCAGGATAGGTGGTGACCATCTGGTGTTCAGATATTTTTGCTCCTGGCTAGTCTCTGCATATGTTTCCTCCTAATGGGAC
Organism: Chloroceryle amazona; assembly: GCA_027560015.1. Classification (NCBI taxonomy): domain Eukaryota; kingdom Metazoa; phylum Chordata; class Aves; order Coraciiformes; family Cerylidae; genus Chloroceryle; species Chloroceryle amazona. Next base: position 64,928 of record JANHFX010000627.1, on the reverse strand, counting down.
ATTTTCCCCTGCATGTAATAGAGCTTTTCAGAGGGCAGATGCAAAGGTATATGTAGAAAATCTGGCAAGAATTTAGTCAAAAGCTTAAAAAATTGTTCACCACCTCTAACAGCAGCTGATATTCTACATATGCATGGAAGGAAGGAGAAAATCTTAGCAGAAATGTGTGATTTTCATATGACAAGAAGCATAGGAGTAGACACCTTGAACATGGTTATACTGTATAAAGTTTTGTCTATCTTGAATTTGGAGTTTATTTCATTACATGACTTGCAGGTTTAGTATTACCTGGCTTTTTTATATTTTTTCTCTCCAGAACTGGATGAAAACCTTTTGGTTTATAATCCAAGCGTATCTGCAGCTTGATTGTGTTAGAAATATTTACTCTCCTTGAGGTTTAAATCAACAACTCCCTTCCCCAATGTAATGATTCAACATAAAACCCTGGCAGAAATGCTCTATTTGGCTTTATTCTCTATCTACACAGAGTTTTATGCTATCAATTGTAAGAACAGATCCACAGTCAGAGTATGTTAGCCAACAGAATCATAGTGAGGAGTCTTGTTATCATTTAGCATATACACAAATTATAAAGATAGTTCCTAATTTCTATTGATTATAATATAGGCTTCCAGGGTGACAGAATCACCCGTCTATTGTTTTCACAGTAGTGCACTGTATTTGTACTGTCTTCCCTGGTCATGACTCAGGGAAAGTTTGAGTTTGGAGAACAAGTTTGAGCTGGAGCACGAGAGGTTCCACCTTAACATGAGGAGGAACTTTTTTACTGTAAGAGTCACAGAACACTGGAACGGGCTCCCCAGAGAGGTTGTGGAGTCTCCTTCTCTGGAGATTTTCAATACCTGCATGGATGTGTTCCTTTGTGACCTTTGCTAGATTATATGATCCTGCTCTGGCAGGGGGGTTGGACTCGAAGACCTTCAAGGTCCCTTCCAAACCCTGACAACCTGTAACAAGTTGTGCTAGGTTGGTAGGTGACTGAGTTTAGTTACACAACAATTTGTGCAATTTGGTCACTACAAGTCTGAGTTTCCTTGCTAGACAAGTAACTCGTTGCAGCATTAAGCCAAAGAACAAGACAATGTGTCAATGTGGAAAATGAGGATTGAAGGATGAGCTTGATCTTAGCTTATGTCTGTGCAGATATCTTCTTGAAGTGTGACAGTACCCTAAAGAAGAGGTACAAAATACTCAAAAACCAGAAAATAACACTCCATTAACAGCTATAGAGCAATACACGTTACTGTACGGTATTAAAAATGAAAAAGGTTCCACTCTGCTAGGAAATAGGACCTCTATTTTTTATCAGAATAAAAGGGGGATACTCAAGATCCAGCTGGCTTTATTCCAAGGCATTTTAATATTTCAAGAGAGTACTTACTCATTTTGTACAAAACTTTCCAAAGAAACTTGTATCTGATAGTAAGAGGAAATGAAAAACCTTCATTGTAGAGCCAAATTGTCCTTTTGTTTTACCATCTTACCTTATAGAGGAATGCGTGGCTCTGGGAAACCCAGTTTAGAAAAATCTTCCTATTGCTTTGGCTTGTTACTGAAGATTGCAGAGTATTATGAGCTTTTGTATGACTTAATTTACAATAAGAAAAGACAATTTTCAATAGTGCAAACTATTAGTTTAATACCGATAGTACTAAACTTCTGAAACAAGAAGTAAAACAGCTTTCTAATGACACTGGCGCTAAAATTGTATTCAAGCATCTGAGGGGCAGTTGAAGATGTTTATGAGTCTCTTCTACCTTAAATAAATGTTTTAAATTTCACCTGCTTCTTCCAAGTTCACTATTCATGCAGAACATCAGCAATATAGTTTAGAATTCCTAGTCTGCTTTGGAGTTCAGTGCTGTCAGGTAATGCTCTCGCTGAAGTTACCAGCTCCAGTGAAAATAATTCCTCACTGGGGAAGGGGATCGTGGTAAAGAAAAAGGAGGTCTACAAAGAGCTCTTTTGGGGGGCTTTTTGTGTCGTTTTTGAAGCTGGGAAAGCGGCTCGCCTGTGTCAGGGGCCGGCAGGTTGTGGGCGGGCTGCTGACGTGTTGTAGGCAGCACAGCAGCAGCTGCACCTCATCCAAACGAGGCGTTAACATCGACCGCACCCACACACTATAAGAAGCCTCCAAGGGCAGGGACGTGTTGCTCCCCACCGAGCCCAGGACAAGCAAGCAGCATGTGAGGGTCCTGTGGCCAGGTTTCCAGGGTGATGAAAAAATTTATCTTCTTGGTCAAATAAAAATGGTCTCCACCTGGCAGAAGAAGACCATGCTTCTTTCGCCAAGCAAAATGGATGTGGGAAACCAGACAGAGCTCCCACAGAAGAATGTAACTGTGCAGATGGCAGGCTGCTATGGGTGCAGTGTGAGCAGGAAGATGACCTGTTCAGCTGAGTGGTGTAGCTCTAAGATGAGGTTGAAAGGCTGCAAGCTGAAGTTCAAAGGCTTAGGAGCAGTAGGGAGGCTCAAATAGAGATAGACTGGTGGAGCCAGACTTTGCCCTTCCTGCAGTGGAAATGGGAGCTCCCACCAGAGAGAACCTAGGATCAAGGGACACCTGTATCCTGCCCCTCTTAGGTGGAATACAGAAGACTAAATGAGGGGGTTGAGTAAAGGCAAGTTCATGGATGTGGCAGAGAGTGAGCACCCTGCCTGCCTGCCATCCCTTCCTAGGTGCCTCTGGGAAATAGATATGAGTGGATGACAACAGGATGACAACTGCCTGCTGCAGCTGGTAAGCAAGACTACCAGGAGTAGTGGCCTGCTACTTTTCTCCTGCTACTTACTGCCTTGACTCTTTTTGAACAGGGAAGGACTGGTGGAAGATATGGTGGTTGGAGGTCATCTGGGGCACAGTGACTGTGATGTGATAGAATTTTCAATATGTGGTGAAGTCAGGAGGGCTGTCAGTAAAAACCTCTACCTTGGAATTCTGAAGGGCTGAGTTTGGTCTACTCAGGATGCTGGATTGGAGAGTCCTTTGGGAAATAGACCTCAAAAGCAAAGGGGCCTGGGAAGGCTGGGCTTACTTTAAGAATGAAATTAAGGTGCATGAGCAGGCCATCCCTATGAACTGAAAAATGAGCCAGCGGGGTAGAAGACTGGCCTCGTTGAGCAGGGAGGGGCAGGTAAACCAGGAAGCATTTATGGATATTCCAAGGTCATGTAGAAAGAGAATTAGAGATGCAAAAGCTTGGTTAGAACTTAAGCTGGAGAATATGTCAAGGATAATAAGTGTTTTTATAAATACATTAATAACAAAAGGAGGGCCAGGCAAAATCTCCATTCCTTCCTGGATGAAGGGGTAAACACAGTACCAAATTACAAGGAAAAGGCCAAGGTTCTCAACACCTTCTTTGCCTAAGTCTTCAACAAAAAGACTGACTAGTCTCAGGGCAACTGGTCTCCTGAGTTGGTAGGCAGGGATGGGGTGCAGAATACACTGAAATCCAGGAGGAAGTAGTTAGGGACCTGCTGTGCCACTTAGACCCTAACAAGTCTATGGATCCAGATGGGATTCATCCTAGGGTGCTTAGGGAGCTGGCAAAAGAGCTGGCTGGGCTGCTCTTCATCATTTATCACTGCTCCTGGCTAACCGGGGAGGTCCCAGATGACTGGAAGTTGGCCAATGTGATGCCCATCCACAAGAAGGGCCAAAAAGAAGATCCAGAAAATTATAGGCCTGTCAGCCTGACCACGGTAGCTGGCAAGGTTGTGGAGCAGATCATCCCTAGTGCCATCAATTGGCACGTACAAGACAACCAGGGGCTCAGGCCCAGTCAGCATGGGTTTAGGAAAGGAAGGTCCTGCCTAATTAATTTGATTTCATTCTGTGACTCGGTGACCTGTCTGGTAAATGAGGGGAAGGTTGTTGATGAGGTCTACCTAGACTTCAACAAAGCCTTTGACAAAATATCCCCTTGGAAAAGCTGGCAGCCAATGGCTTGGACAGGTGCACCTATTGCTGTGTTAAAAACTGGATGGATGTCTCAGCACAGAGAGTGGTTGTTAATGGTGCTGCATCCAGCTGGTGTCCGGTGACCAGTGGTGTTCCCCAGGGATCAGTACTGGGCCCAGTTCTATTCAACATCTTTATTGATGACCTGGATGAGGGGATCAAGTCTACTGTTAGTAATTTCACAGATGACTCTAAGTTGGGGGCAAGTGTTGATCTGCTGGAGGGTTGGGAGATGCTGCAGAGGGGCCTGGACAGGCTGAGTCAATGGGCTGAGGCCAATAATATGAGGTTTAACAAGACCATCTGCAGGGTCCTAGACTTTGGCCACAGTAAACCCATGCAGTACTACAGACTGGGGGATGAGTGGCTGGAGAGTGGCCTGGCAGAGAGGGACCTGGGAGTGCTGGCTGATAACCAGATGAACATGAGCCAGCAGTGTGCCCAGGTGGCATGGAAGGCCAACGGCATCTTGGCTTGTATCAGGAATAGTGTGGCCAGCAGGTCTAAGGATGTAATTCTCCCCCTGTACTCATTACTGGTGAGGCCTCACCTCGAGTACTGGGTGCAGTTCTGTGCCTCTCACTCCCAGAAGGATATTGAGGTGCTGGAGCGGGTCCAGAGGAGAGCGATGAGGCTGGTGAAGGGACTGGAGGGAAAGTCTTGTGAGGAGAGGCTGAGGGAGCTGGAGATGTTCAGGAGGAATTTTCCTCTACCTACCTCCCCACCACAGCAGCTGATGGTTTTAAATTTTTTTCTGAGACTGTGGGACATTTTGAGGATGATGTATGTCTTTGTATGTCTTCCTGTTATGCACACAGAATACTGTTGGCAACAGGGTCATGATCTTGATGGTTATACCATCAGTGCTCAGGACAGGCTGAGTTTCAGTGCAGACTGTGCATGTGACCTGCTTGTAGGCTCCCAGTGGCCCTGGTTGCTGAACTGGAAGAAGGTTAGGTAGGTTACTCTACAGTTTTCACTTCTGACTCTGCTTTCTGGAGCTGTTATCTGGCTTTGTGGTGTTGCAAACTATGTTAAACACTGGAATTAAAAGAAGGATAGTAATTTTCATCTTAGCTTGGGATAGAAAAACGGAAGATAATTTCTAGAGGGAAGGCATAAGCCATATCAGATTCCCCTTAGATGAGTCAATTCTTTTCATCTTTTTTCCATTTTAGGTGCTTCAGTGTTAACATTCTCTTCATGGAACTGAATATTAAGATACAAGTGAACTAAGCAAACTGAAGTTCATATTAGTCCCATCATCAGAAGAATTTAAGATTAATAGAAGGGTTTTCAGGTGAGCTAAGACTAATTAAATATTCAACAAAGTCATCGAGAGATTTATAAAATTGCTATTAAAAACTACCCATTTGGTACTGACTAAAACTCTATGCTTTGTAACAAATCCAGTGACTTTTTTTAGCAAGGTCCTATCTTTCTTTGGGAAGAATAATTTCTAGAAACCAAGAATTCTGGCCTTGACCAGACAGATACATACCAGATAATGCAGAGAAGCTGAGATGAAAGAAGGTCCTTAAAGACAGTTACAGAACAGATATAGGACAAACAAAATCAGGTAATATATGGTCACAATAATACTATATAATCAGGCTTTTTTAAAAGGAAAATGTGCTTAAAACCACTTTCCAAAAATCATGAATAGACAAGTCTCAAATGTCTTTACAGTATGTTACTAAAATTCTGTAGGATCTGTATAAGAATGACAAGGGTATAGTGTACAATTTGTTGGTCACATCACATTTTCTGGGCAACTTTTGCCCTGATCTGAACAGCGTGTGTCAGAGAGAGGGCTGCTAGGAAGACATGAGCAAGAATGTGTACTCTAAAATGGATCTCAATGCACAGAATACTACTGTAGCTACGTCTGGACTTCATTGCTAGAGATGTTATTTTAATGTAAAATACTATATGGAAAGCATCAGAAAGATAATAGACATTTCCTTCTTACACTTCAGCTTCCAGCTACATATCAACATGTTGCACAATGGGTGGCTGGAAAAAGGATGATAAATCCTAAATCCAAGAAATCTGTTTGGCCTACTTAGAGACAGGAAAGAGTGTTGTAGCTGTTGTTGTTGTTGTTGTTGTTTTTACTTTTTTTTCCCTCTACATTTTTGGGACCTATGGTTTTTGAGCTTCCATGTTCCAAAAAAGCCCTCCCTGTAAGAGTGAGGGTTATTAATCCAAGTGAAGATATTTTAGCACATTCTAGCAATGATGGATCACTGTGCATCAGTGATACCTTGCAGCTTTGAGACTAGTTTACACTAGTCTCCCACTTTAAAAAAAATCCTAGAGATGGATCATTGACTCTTACTCCTCAGTGTTGCTGAATCTAATTGAAGAAACTTTTGTTACTTCCTCAGGAAAAAGCTAGAAATAAGAATAAATTTCTGACTTTTCACAAGTTCTTAAAGAAAAATCTGTATTTATTCAATGTAACGTGTCCACAGATTGCCAAGAATCTTCATGCTTCCACCCATTTAACTTTCTATAACTGTCTCTTTTATACAATTTTTAGCTCTAGTATCTATATTTTGTTTTGATGGGTGTCCTGTATACTATTAAAAAAAAAAATCTAGTAAAAAACCCCAACAAGTCTTAGTATAGAGTCAGAGCTGCTACTAGAGAAAGAGAACACTGATGACAGTGAGGAAAAAGGTTAAAGTTAAAAAGACTTGCAGTCAGGAACAAAGGTATGAGCATTTGCTTTGAACTTGGGAACCTCACAAGCTGCCCTGCCAGCATATCCCAGGTGTAGACCACGTGAGCTGGGGAAAGAATGTACTTGGGAGGAGTGTGATGACAGGTCTGAGTCTGTTCTGCATTCATCCCAGCATGCACTAGTGCATGTTATACATTTACAAAAGGTTTTACTTTTTTTTTTGCTTTCTCTTTTTCTTGTAAAGTTATTTAAACAAATTTAAGCAAATATTGAAACCATTATAATGACACAAGCACAGAAACTCTCTGAAAGAAGGAGATGCAGTATTGGCCATAAAATGATAGCATCAACTCTCCCTTAGAGCTGCTGTAATGGCCCTATCTCGGTCTCTGTGTGAACAATCTTCTGTTTTCAAGCAAAATCAGCAACAGAGCAATGACTTGATGCTCACTTGTGTGCGCTAAATGCTAAGATAAGGTACTCTTGAGGAAAAAAAAAAAAAATTAGTGCCTCTGTTGCTGCCCTGTTGGAGTTGCAGGGTGTATGAAAGTCAGCTAGGGGCTGAAAGGGTGCACTTTACAGGTGCCCTGAAAGCTGAGGTCCACCATGGCTTCCTCCCTTCCTCCTGATTCTTTCCTCTGGGGCACCCTAGACTGTGTAGGGTGATGGTGTAGCTCAAAGACTTCTAATAGATAGTTAAAACAAGGCCAGGCCTTCCACTCAGGATATGTACCTCAGTACACCTGCCACAACATTTAGACACTAACTTTTAGATCCAGACATAAAAGATAAGTTTACAACCTATATATGGTGGTTTCCATATGCAGGTGGGTATGTTTTCCATCCATTTTCATTAGTCAAGAAATCTTGATAAACAATAATAGCAAGCAACATAATTAAGTTAATATTTTTGCTGATAGTATCCTCAACCTGATAGATATCAGGGAAATTGTCATTGAGGCTTGACTCAAAATGTTACTGTGTTTAAGGGAAAAAGCTAGACATGAGATATAGAAATCATTTGTTCACTTCTATGTGAAGGGCACTAGCTAGTGAATGCAGGACAATAGGATACAGTGAGAAAGATGGAGGAAGATATAGGAAAGAAAACAAGACCTTGCTTGGAATTTGCTGAGTATTTTATTTCAGAGTCCAGTTGTTGTACAGAAATAAAGAGCTATGAACAGAAATTGTTGATAAAACCATATTTTTAAAATCCCAGATAAGTGTTAAAGTGTTTGCAATTTTAAAAGAAAACAAAAAAATAACTCTCAAAACTAGGGCTCACTCAAAAACCTGCAGAGTCCAAAGAGGAGGACTCTTTGTGCAGCTGGCTGAGGGTAGTATTATTAGTAGCCTGCCTGGGTCCATGCTCATTGCTCTAAAGCAGTGGATATCTGTTATCCATGTCACTCACTATAAGCCATATTTCACCCTGAAATGGAATCTAAAGCAGCATTGGAACCTAGGTAGAATTTTTTGTTGGTTTTTTTTGAGTAGCATCATACTGAGACAATATTGTCTGCTTTATGTCTTGCAGAAACTTGAAGTTCTAAACTCTTTGTCAGGTTTTTGATTCCTTTATGATCTTCAGAAATATATGCAACCAAAGCAAAGAGGGGTCAAGTTCAGGTCTATCCAATTGTCAGTATTGAGTTCTTTCCTTATATACCAGGACAGAAGGGATTCATCTGGTCCTCGGATGTTTTTATTTATTATGTAGTGCAACAAGATTCTAAGTTAGTTTGCAGTAATAACAAAGTTTTATTATAAATGTTGTTAACTAAGTTTAATGCTCAAAGTGATTTTTGAATAGCTTTAGTTCAATGAACTATTGTAGGTTTCTGGGCTTTGACTCTCATTAACTATCTCTTGTAAAGGCAAAAGCTTCTGAATTTAGGACTGGTAAAAAGGAAACTGAAAAATAAACAAATGCACATCTAGATCTCAAACAGGGTGGTCCATAACCTTGTTGATCTAAGTGTTTCTGTTTTGCTGAGGAGAGCAAGTTAGGCAATATTAGTGATTGCCCTAGAGTAGAAGGGTCCCAGTTGTTGAGTCTGGGGGCCTTCAAGTTGGCCACCGGCCAGGAGTAAGCAAAGAGGAAAAAAAAAACAAACCAACAAACAAACAAAAACAGTTTCTAGAATGGGAGTGGAAAGGGGCCTATGGAAAGAAGCATCACGTTGAGCCAGTCAACAATGTAGGTCTTTGCATTTCTGTTTTTATTGTGGCTCTGATATACAGAATATTGCATTATCTTTGAAGAAAGCTGTGATTTGGAAATCACATTTAATACTTGATTCTGATAATAGGGGCTGAGTCCTGTTCCCATCAATCCACAGGACACAGAATGCCAGGTCCATCTGCTGCTTACTATGACCTCCTGTGAAATTCTCTGGGGAAGGTATGTAAGAGCCACAAGTAATTTACTAAAGATATTATATCTTTGACTTTTAAATACAAAGTGCTATGTTACCAGTCTCATTAAATTTACTTTGTGCAGCACAGAATATCTAGTTAATTGCCTCTTTACCTGTTATGATCACCACATGTTTTACATTGAAATAAATTACAATTGGTTTGAATCTTAGTGATTAATGTAAACTTTTAAGTTGTTTATATGTTGCCAGAGAAAATGTGCTTTAGTCGGTAAATCTTCTGGTTGCATACAGATGACAGTATTGAAATAGATAATCCACTACAGATGCATTAAGTTCATAATCTAAAATGCTTTCTAAAGTATTTTACAGCAACAAATAAAGCTTGATGACATAGCCTACAAGAGCAACAATAAATAAAACAAATGCTAGTGCAAGTCTGTGAATGCAAAGACTTCAGAAAACTGTCCTCTTCCACTTCATCAAAATTTTAAAACACATCTTTTCCTATAGAATTTAGCTCTTTTTACATTTATACTCTTGTTATTTTACAGAATTACGGTTTGCCTCTAGGTGCTCCCTTTTTTAATCACTTAGAAGGCCTGTAGCTTAGAAGACCTGTAGCATTTTTTGTTGTTTGCTTGACACTTGGAGTATCTGGCATTCTTCCTGATGTTCTAAGATTGTACTGCCAAGGGAAAAAAAACTATGACATGCATCCTTGTAAAATTTGTGCTGCTTTCTTTGGCATTCCCCTCTTTCAGGGCCTGAGTCCATATGGTAGCTTTGCTTTGTTTTTTTCTAATTACTAGCAGCTGAGAGAGTTTGTGTCCAGGGGAAAGAACTTTAACCAGCTCTAACAGGTGCTCCAAGGTCAAAGCTTTTCTGCAATTACATATAAAAAGAGATGTTCACTGTGCCTAACCCATTAGTGATAAAATGAAACAAACACTGGACAAGAAAATACAAGACCATTTTGTCTAAATACCTACATTTTCCGAGGCACTGTGCTGAGAGAGGTGCAAAAGAGTACTTACCTTTCTTTAGTAACTTCATTCTGTTTTTTTTCCAAAGTCTCTGCACAAATGAGTTGAAACCTGTAAACTGTCACGGACATTTCCAACACACTGTAAATGTTTCACTAGTTTGGAGAACATGTGTACCTTTCCTGAAATACATCCTTTAATTGGCTCTTCAGCTATTCCTGGGATCATGGAAGTGGGCAGCTTTAGCTAATGTTCCTGAAAACTACTTAGGAACCTTTTTCCTTTGGAAAATTTTACATTAACATCACTCGTTATGCAATGAAAATGTTTGGAAACAAATTAAATGTTTATAACAGATGATAAGAAGTAGAGAATACTTTCTGCACTTCTGTTACAGTCAATATACCTATGTGAATTTGAGATTATTTCTTTTGTAGTTTGCTATGAGTAAGGTCCTGACTGTACACTAAGGTGTTATTTTCACTTTACTTTTTATAAGTTATCTATAAAGCTGAACATGTAAGTTATAGTACTTGCAGTTAACTTGATTCTCCAAAGTTTTAGTATATCCATGTGGTGTTTCATCCTGTATGTGTGCAGTGTTTTCACAACCGGGCATATGAATCCAACCTTTGACACAATGGTTTGGCTGGAGCAACCTTGATATGACTTTTTCACCAAGAATCCACACAAGCACTGACTTTTTCTGTCTTAGCAGAGACCTTTATCTGCACCCTATGGCTTACCCTGCTCCCTCCAGCTAGTGCTGGCATAGTGTCTGCTCTGTACCCTGGGTCTGTAACACCCTCTCTCCCTGAGGCTGTCCTGGAGATGCCAGCCCCACTGAGTGGGGGAACACAAAGTAGGCTATGGCGGCCTAGGGTCAGTTTGTCCCTTTGCAATAAATCAGTGATGTATTTGAGGAAAAATGTAGGGTGAGCAGTGGAGAGCAAATCAGTGCAGAAGTAAGCAACAAAGCTTTTGGGTGATGGGAAAGGGCTGCTTTTCTGTGCTTATATGCTTATATGTTTGTGCATGTGGTTATGTTCTGACATGCTGATATCTGTTCTTAGATGTGTGGGTAGGAGCTGTTGTGACTTGCTGAGTCTGGAAGTGGAGATGTAGTGAAAATTAGACTAAATTACAGCAATAAACAATAAATTCACTGTAAATAATGCAATTTTTTTAATATCCTGAAACTTTTTGGCAATGTTTTTGCCTTTCATATTAGCTGTTAACCTACTTACTTAACAGAAGTGGTTCTAGAGAATTGAATTCTAAACTTTAATCCAGCTTTTAAAATCTGAATTTACTTCTGTCACTAGGGAATGCAGATGGTTTCCTCTAACAATGCTCACTACTCAGGCACAAAATGTGAGAAGAAACAGTGGGTGCTGGTGGGTTGCAGATCAGGGAGAATGAGGCAGAAAATAAGTGGGTTTTATTTTCTGGGAAGGGACAGGTAGAGGGGTTGAAATGATGAAGATCAGGTCAAGGATAGAATAGGTTTATTAAATCTAATAGCAAATCTAATATATCAAGAAGTGCCAGAAAGCCTCATTATCCATATCACACTGAGGACATGTGGCAACTGTTTTGTTCAGGATTCGCTAGTAGTGCATTGAGGTTGTGGCACCACTTCAATCTTTGTAAGTCTCTGCAACTGTCAGAAGTTGTTTTTTTTCCAGTGAGATCCTGTCTGTCCCCTAAATGATGAGATCTGCTCTGTTCTTTCAGCCCCCCTTGACTCATGCTTCAGGTGCTCAGTATTTGGCAATTTACATGGGGTTTTGATGATTTTTGTATTGAAGCTCTCTGTCATATGTCTGACTAGGGGCCTGTTCTTTTTTTTTCTAGCAAGGAGATGCTTAACTAAATATGGTTCATTGCCAACACAAATATTGAGTATGGTACTGCCATACTGAATATGGTTTACTGCCAACAGTCTTGTTGTTGCAATTGCTATTAAATTAAAGTATGATTAATACTAAACCAAAATACCTACATAGAAATTGCTGTCAGGTTTCTCTCAGCAAAAATACTTTGTTAATATGATAAATTAATTTCATAGCAAAAATATCAGTTCTGCAGACCAGGGCAGGATGCCACACTGGCATCCTTGCTGGAGGTAGAGTCAACCTGAAGTAGCGCTAGGTAGTCACATCATAAGCACCACTGAGGTACTCTGTGATTACAGGTTTTGCTGGTCCCTCTGGGTGTCACTAAGTTTTGAGAGCAATTTGCACAGGAAGTGAGCACCTGTATGGATATTTTAAATACAGTTTGTCTGCCCTGGGCATATAGAGAAACTGGGGGTTGGCACATTTAGGTGATACATTCTTCTTTTTACAGGGTACCATCTTAAGTTAATAGTGCATTCATGCTTCACCTGCTTATGATATCTAACCCCAAGTGTAAAAGATGGCCTAGCTTGGGTAAACTTTGCAGAGCATGAAGTCAGAGAAGTGAAAGGTGAAAAGAGAAGTAGGGAAATAGTGAAGACGACTTGGGAAAACTGCACTATGAAGTTCAATGTGTGTGGCTCAAGTCGTGCAGTTTGCTTCTACTTTGGAAATGATGTGTGTTAACCTTTGGGAAAACATGGCCATGTATCACAGCTGGCAGATAGAATGGAGTGTGTGGATGGATCTGGGTTTGTTCCCCTCCTTATAGCCTTTGCCACTCCATTACACTATAAAGATTGAGAATTAGTCATACAGTCTAGTTTATTCAGAGCAAGAATTCCAGTGCACCTGCTTTAAAAACAAATCAAACCCATTCACGTGTAAGTAATAAATGATAAACTGTCACATATATGATGGTTGGGATGAAAATGTCTGGAACACAAACATGAGAAAACAAATAAAATAATTCACAAATACACATAAAACCTGATTGACAGAAACCAAATAATTGTACTTCCTACCTTACCCTAAGAGTTACTAGTGTTTAGCTGCATCAACCAAACATGGTAGAAAGCTTGCAAAGGGAGGCTATTGTGCTGAAAGACTAAGCAGGGAGAATACTTACATCAGGATATTACACAAACTTGTAACTTAACAGTGACTGCCACGCAGTAAGAAAGCATGCCATTGCTTGCTCCTATTTACTCTCATTGGAATGTGACATTGCTTATACCCATTTACCATTACCTGGGATTGGTAGATATTACGCACAAGAGTGTGTCTTTTGAAAGATGATCCTGCAAAGAAAAGAGAGCAGACAGCAACACAGGCACCTGTGAACTGTTAGAGGGGGATGGGCTTTGTCCATGTTTCAAGTAATTCAGAGCAGCGGGAACTGATCAATGGATCAGAGCAAGTAACGCTGAGCTCTGCCCCCTATATCTGCCCTATATGAGGCTCATCTTATAATTTGGGTTTACCTGAGCCCATTCCCTTTGACTGACTATCCCCACTGTGCATATGATTTGGAGCTGCCTAGAGGATCAAATACTGTCTTGAATCTTTACTTCTTAGGTTGCATCATGTTTAATACAAACACAGGTCAGATTCTCTGGATCATGCCATGCCTACATTAGCAATTATTGTAGACCTGTAGGAGCACATCTATAACATAAACAGATGGATTAAGCTTGTACTAGATCTGTCAGTGTGTGACAGTTACTTTGTCTTAGCTCTGGTCTGGTCCTATGAACTAAGTGCTGGTTGGTAGGTGAGTGTGGGGGATGTTTGCTGGAGTTCATCTTCCTGTGTCTTTTCATCTGAAAGAAATATAGCTCATGTGGTCCACAGACCCTCTTCAAAGTGAACCAAAGCATGGTAGCTGGTAATATTTAAGAGACTGGCTTTAAAACCTCACTTCTAGTCCAGCTGAAATGCTAATATAGATGTACCCCTTAATCTTCTCTGGAAGCAATTACATGCACCAAAACAGCACTGAGAGTCAAATCAGCATATGGTAAATGGAGGTTTCTTCAGGGGATTTTTTACAGAATTGCACTGAAGCTCTGTAATTAATGCTAATCTAGACAAAGACAATGAAAGAAGCATCAAAGCAAAGAAGGAGAGACCCAGAACAATTGTCTTTTAGGAAGAACTGCTAGTGTCCTGGGAAAAATGAATACAGAAATTATTCTACTGGGAAAAAAACAGGGAACATATGGACAAGAAAGTACAATAACTGGGGAAAATTGGCAAAAAAGAGCAATCTTAAATTAACTGTAACCTTGTGTTAAATTTTCTGTTTTGTTGATTCTTGCTTATGTGTTCACCTAAGAAATATCTTAATTTCTAAATAAAGCATAATCTCACATGAAAATTATGTAAAGCAGAAAAAAACAAATTTATTTTGTTGTTAAGAACAATATATAGCCACCTGAAGTGTATATTATTTTTTCTATTTCCAGACAGTAATGATAAATATGCTTAATAACTGCTAACTGCTGAAAACTGTTAAGCAGGATACCATATGCTCTGCTTTATAGTGTATAAACAAAACAAGAGACCACAAATTTGACAATTTGTTGCTACTAAGGAGTAAAGTAGCATATTTAGAATGTTTTTGTAGTAAGTTATGTATTGCAAATAAAAGGAATACAAAAGGAAGAGAGTACTGGGGTCAAGATTTATAGCATTCTTCTCATTTTTGAACAAAAATCTTTATTAAACAGAAAATACTGTTCCCATGTAAGGTTCACTCCCACAGTTTTGTCTAATAAAAGAGAAGTTACTTAGCAGTTGCCTTGAAGGTGGCATTAATAGACTCTTTCCTAGTCACTGACCTATTTTCATAATCTTGTAAGAACTCAGTATTTGATCTCTATTTGAGATCAAATACTCTATTTGAGTATTTGAGACCCTTCACACTCAGCTGAAATTAGGAAACTGTGCTTAAGGGGAAATTACATACATGAACACACATTGACCTTACCTGCATGAATTTCTTACAGAATCAGGTTAAAGTATTGGTCTAAATTACTTGCATTTACAGAAACTTGGAAAGGCTCATGTACCTTACTGGTGTACTACTTTATTGTGCCATTACTTTTCTCTTAAAATTTGCCATTTAAATTTCAGTGTAAGAGTCTCGGAATTCGTTGCTAAAGTCTATCTCCATGGTGTACCAGGACTCTAACAAGGTGGCAGAAAAAGAATAATGAAAATGATTCACATTGTCTGAGGAATTCACATTTTGGAAGTTTGGTTTATCAACATTATTTAAGTGAAAATGTCATTGGTGATCATCTGCTAGGTGTGGTCAAAAAAATCAATGGAAAGAAGATGTATAAAGGAACAGAAAAGCCTGTGGTTTTAAGAGATGTTTCTCCTGCCTAAAGCTGTAGGAGCTACTGCAGGAGCTTGATAAGGTATGGATGGGATTTGCCTTCCAGCCAGCCCTGTCCTTTCTGCAGGAGGGGCCCTGCCTCCCCTACCCTGTCTGGGAAGAGACAGAAAACCTGAGGATACAGGAGTCAGGGCCTCTGTTTTGACCAAACTTGAGTATCACTCTTGACAATGATAGATACCATATGTCAGCTAAAATGTCCTTAGTAAAAGCTTTAGCCCACATCTCAGGATTTACACAAAAACTCATGCTTACTCCACACAGTTTAAGCCCTATCTCATGCAGTGTTACTGCATAGAGAGACTGTGCTTATTGCATTTTTTCACCTCAGTCAAGTGATAAAAATAGTGTAATATAGGTTCCTACCAGATAGTTTCCAAGTTCTGTAGAATTTGTATTTTGTTCCAGGTCATCTGTGATGCTTCTGGTGTCATGAAACATTTATTGGAGTTGTGCTATTGAAAAACCTAGAGTACCATCAAGTACCATTTAGCCTCTAACCATTGGTATTGATCTCTCAACAGTTAAAGGAGTACTCCTTTAAATCTATATCTGACCTCTCTTTGCTGTGTTGAAAGAGAAACTATGCAGGGAAAAAAAAAAAAGTAGATTTTTTTTTTTTTCCTCTTCCTTTAAAAAAACAGACCTACTGGCAAGCACATTAAACTGTTCTTTTCATGTAAGGCATGTTTTCTGTGGAGGCCTGCCATGTTTGTTTCATATGAAGAGAATCATGCTCCTTTTTTTTTTTTCTTTTTTGTTCAATCAATGCAGGAAATGTCTGATCATACCTCCTAAGCTTTCCTCCCACAGCAGTGATTAATCATTCCCTTTGAAGTGCTTACATTTTTGCAGTTAGAAGGAAAGTATTGATAACTGATTCCAGTTCTGCAAATGCTACATGCATGACAGTAATGGCATACATAGTTACTCTGGTTTTAGTGGGACATGTCTGTAATTCATGCTAAAGTATCTGAATACTTGGAGACTGATGTTACTTTGTCAGTTTGGAGATATTTCAATCATTGTTGTGGAAGACCCATATATTCTGAGTGATGATGAGTAAACTTCTCTTTAAAATTTGGATCATCAAGTGTATGAATTCATTAATACAGTGATTTTAAAGGTTATTGTGGCCAATGGCATCACTGATCAGATTCACTTTTTAGGGTTTTTTTGTCCGTATGTCCAATTTTTTTGCTTGTCGGTGGAACTCTTGTTATGATTGGGTGCAATGCTGTATTTGGTTCACAAATACCAGTTATGGTTAAATATTTAGGAAAAAACAAATTAAGCTATGTTGACTGAGCTCTATTACTCTTTAAAGGGTAAATTAGTCTCCTACAGGTCAAGATAAGATTTCCAGTTCAAGAGTCACAAACTAATACACTGAGGAGCATCTTATAAGTACTTTGTTCAGAGCAACCAGACCACAGAACTGCAGAGTCACCAAGGTGGGAAGGGCTCCCAGAAGGTCTCTGGTCTAGCTCCCAGCCCTGAGCAGGCCCAGTTCTGGGTTCAGACTGAATTTCTCATGGCATTCTGAAAATTTCTTTACAACTAAATACAGTATGTAGTCTTCTTTCCTTACAAAACTTTTGACCGGAGGTGTGTGCATATTGGAAATCAACTTTGGTCTGCAGGTCCAATAAGACTTTATATGATCTATTTGCTTCTCTTCATTAGGTATCACATATCCTACATGCTGGCTTTGTGCCAAATGTCATTATTTATAATAATAACTAAGAAGCACATTTAATGAAGAAATACTCCAAATTTTTCCAAAATGCTGACACCTGTGTACCTCCATTAAAACTTATTGGATTTTACAAAATATAAATAATAGTATAACTCATAGGAGAATTTGCCCATTGACTTCCTCAGCATCTATTGCTTGTAAGCTGACTTTTCTTATATGAGTGATTTTTTTGACATTTTCTTCCTAATTAGGAGAAAGTGCTGAGACAGTCTGTATTATAGACTGTGGTCTACTGGTGTCACATAATCTGTAATAAAAGGTAGTGCAGGAAGGATCATGTCTCAAGTACTCCCTATGGAAGGGAATATTTCACCTTCCAACTTCCTCCATCAGCAGTTTGGTATTTCAAGTTGCTGAATTAAAATGGTGTCAGGAATTCACCACTTATTTCTGAAATTTCAGGTGTGGTAGTTAAAATATCTATCACTCTCTTAACACCCAATGCTGAAATAATAAAAGCCCTCAAAAACAAATTACTGATCTTACTGAATATTACTAGTCTTCTGTCTTGAGCATCATGTGGCCCAGAATTTTTTGTAGTGTTTCAACTGCTGAAGAGTGTGCACCACATGACATTCCTCCATACAATTTTCAAATATCTAAGTATATTGCTTGAAAAGCTATGTAAATTAACTCCACAGCATTATCATGATTTACAAAACATATACTGGGATTTAAAAGTCTATTTTGCAGCTTTATGCAACTGCACAGTTTGCAGTACAGTACAAAATGGAACAAGAATTGAGTCTGAATTGTACTATAACTGATCAACTACAGACTAACTGCTGTGCAAGAAAATAAAACAGCTGCCATGCTCAAAGCAATAAAATATCTGAGAGTCAATACCTCGTTATTAAAAAGCTGGTCTTCACGCTTTCTTTACAGTCTCACCACTCTGTATTGGGGGCTGTATAGCACAAGACAGATATTACTATTTTAACTTCTTGTTATCTTAGACCAAGCCACCAGAGAGTGATACCAGTAAAAGTGAGAGGGAGGTAAGCTATCAAGTTACTAACATTGCTTCCTGGAGCACTCTGGCTTTTTTCTTGGTGGTCTCCTGTTCCAGCTCAAAACAGTTTGTGGATGAATGTTTTGTTGATTTGTTTATGCTCTGTTACTGCTCATGTAGATAGTATAAACACTTCTAATATGAATTCCTTTTAATGAGATTTAAAGAAATGTCATTATAGATATTGGTTCATGGAGAATGGGAATAAGTGACTCAGAATGGATTGGTGAGAGAGCATATATCGATGTTTGCAAGAGAATAGTTCACTGAGTTCATGGAACTTTGTATGGCAGCATGGCAATTCCCTTCAGGCACTGTGAAATTCTTATCACAGTCTAAATGTGAAGAGCGATGTCAAGACTTACTATACTACTCAATTATATGTAATGTAAGGCAAACATTAACATGTTTTTTGACACCCTTATATTACCTTCCTATATCCCCAGGATGAGATAAATTTAAAGAATTCATCTCGTTGGTAAAGAAAACAGATGGGCTACACAGGTACCTGTGAATTATCCTTGTTTAATTTTCCTTGAGACTGACTGGCCTAAAAGCTGTGCTGCAAGTCTTTACAGTGTGTTCTCATGCATAGCCAAATTTTGGCCATTTCATGTTTTGTTGAATTTCACCCTGGAAAGCTCATACTGTGATTTGATGCTCTGACCATTTGAACACTGATTCTTTCCTCCCATCTTGTCAAATTACATGGAGTAGTTCTTGAATTTTGCAATGGTTGTGAGAAAATAAATATATTCAAAAGGCTAGATATGTTAGGAACTGGCAGAGCTCCATTGACTTGCTAGGGTTAGGCTGCCCCAGCATTCATAAAGGCCAGATGTCTACAGACTAGTGAGAGCAACATGACATTTAGGGCTTCAGCCATATTCCAAATTCATGTGGTCAGTTTTGCTTTCTTTCTTTTATTTATTTTTTTTTTTTTTTTAGAATTTGGGGTTTATTGGCCATGTTGCCCTTTGTAAATATTCAAAATATTATTTTTAAATGTGACCCACTTACATAGAAAGCCAGAATACTCAGCTTCCTGAAATGTGTCTGTGCTTTAGTCTTCTAACAAAATGATTTTTTATGGAGTTCTTCTTCAATATTTTTACACAGTTATTATAGTGTGTGGTACTTGCGAGTATTAGATTCACAAGTCTGTGAGCAAAATGGAAGGTCTGCCACTGAAATTAGAAGTTGTTGTGCAAGTGAATAACAGTAGGATGCTTGTGAACCATAATCTAGGTTACTTAATAAAGGATACAAAAAGAAATTAAGAAAAACATTCAGAGGAAGATTTTTATGGCTTCTCAAATTCAGTGACAGTTCTGAGACTGCAGACAAACATACATTTCTGACTTCATCTGAAATTACAGAGAGAGAGTTAGGATGTTGTATTCTACGGGACAGGAGCACCTCTCTTATGAGTTTCATATTCTTGAAGATGAGGACAAGAATATTTACATTAAGTTTGGCTTATCACAAGTGTCAGAGTGGCTCACCCCCTACAATTTCATTCATCTTCCTGAGTAAAACGGCTTTGGGATTCAGCAGATGATAGGAAACAAAGGTAACGATAATTATTTGTATAATCTAAAAGCACTTTCTCCTTTCATTTAGGAACACTTGTTCTCTTTCTCTGTGTCCCCGAGTTCAGCTGAATAGCAGCCAAACTGCATCACTCAGTTATCTCATTAGTCTTTCACAGTGGGCAAGACAAACAAGTGAGCAATGCTGAAGTAGGAAGGCCTTCATCTGGGGAGGGAGGGGGGCTGGGGTTGTAGGGGAATGGTGTCTCTGCTTTGAGATAGAGTTGGAAAAACTTGGAACTTTAAATTGATCTAAGAAACACACACAAATATTTAATATTGCTGACTATAACATGAACAGGTACAGAAGAAGAAATTGATTTAGTTCGTCTCGTTATATAGTATTACATCTGAGGACACAGAACTGGAAGTGCAAGGTGGTTTGTTAGTCTACATGTCCATTTAAAAAAAAAAAGAACTTTTCATCAGTTGGTTCAGCTACTGCTGTCGCTGTGTGCTCATTTCCAGAGTGCTGGTAGCTGACTAATTGCCATCTCCACATCTGCAGCAGATGTTGTTACTCTCTGTTGCCTCCTGCTTTCTCAGTTATCCTTTTGCCAAATTGTGCTAGTACAGATGTGTTTCAGAGGTTTTGGTATGAAAGCCTGACACTCCATGCTTCTTCATTGCAGTCTGCCAGAGCTGTGAGTGGCAGTGATGACATTGCTGATGTCAGCATCACTGTGCAGAATATATAATTGTGGTG
The DNA here is from genome assembly GCA_027560015.1 of Chloroceryle amazona. NCBI lineage: Eukaryota > Metazoa > Chordata > Aves > Coraciiformes > Cerylidae > Chloroceryle > Chloroceryle amazona. The sequence goes on along the minus strand of JANHFX010000627.1, from coordinate 44,510 downwards.
TAGCTGGCTTTTTCCTCTGGGGAGCTCTGTATTTTGTGTCATGGTACTTTATTAATGCAGAGAGCAGAGAATGCAGGGAGAAATGGAAGCATTGCTCTTATTCCTTTTCCTTTCTTCCCCCACCAAACTGTCTACCTGCCACAAGCTGGAGGTGGACAGTCCTGCCTGCTTGGTGCCTCCCCTGAGAGGAAAAGCAAAAGCTGCCTGTGCCTGGACATTGTGGAGAGAGGAGGGTGCAGAGAGAAATTTTAAGCTCCTTGTTTATCAGAGACTTGGAAATGTGCTGGAGGTCAGGATAACTCAGATTTGTCTGTGTGTTAATGTCCAGATCTGTTTAATATCGAAGCCAGATGTAGTGCTTGCACAAGGCTGAATCTTAGCTGATCAACTATCTAGCATGCAGGAAGGGGCCAGCAAGGGTGTGTTTTTTTTAATGGAAGCATGGTTCTGCAGTATATAAACAAAAGTTAGTCAGAAAGCTTGAACAAGAATCTCACTTTAAGTTGCTTCTTCGTTTTGTTTTTGTTTCAAGGTTTTTTGTATCCTTTTTAGTGGTGGGGTTGTTAATGTCTGGTACTATGGGCCAAGAAAAAAAAGGAACAAGCCTGAAAAAAACCACATCCTATCCTAGGACTAGATTCTTTCTTTGGTTATGATTCCTATTGATTTCATTAGATATTGTCCAAGTGAAACTAAGCACAGAACTTGACTGCTGCTTTTGCAAGCCTAAGTTTAGTTTTCATATATGCTTTTATCCAGTTAAGCAAACAACTGTTTCTGCTGCGAGACTGCGAGATAAATGGTCTCTGCTGAGATGTATTCAGCCTGTGCTTGGCTGCTGTAGCTTTTCTTCCGTTTCCCCAAAAAATAAAAAACCAAACCCAAACCTTTCTGTTTGACCACTGGGTGTCAGTGAAAGACTGCGAAGTAATTTTCTGTAATTAAATATACAAGCGTTTTTCTCAGGCTCTGTGGGTGTTCTTTAGTTAAGGTGGCCTGGACAATTTTGAGAAAGCTGAGTGACATACACCAGGAGTGTATAAGAGTTAGGAAAACTAGCTCAGATCAATAAATTGTTCCTTAATGACTTCATTATTCTGTACAAAATATTTCATACTGTTACGGACAGTTAAGAAATCAAAGAAAAAGATTATCTTTCTTCTTTTTCAAGTAAAAACACTATTCCTGTTATAATACAATCAAGCAGTAAAAAGCTGGCATTTTACTATGTTTATATTCCTTATACCTTAGCCAACCATGTATAATTAGAGGTCCCAGTCCTGAAAGATGCTGTCTACATTCAAAGTATCAGGAGGAAAACACCCTTAATAAATGTATGAGAAATTAAGGTGCTCCACACCTTTGTATCAAGCCTCTTTTTGAGGCTCTGTTCCCTTTCACAAAGGGAAAAGAAAATAAAATCTGTTGTGGATTCTTTGGCAAACTGGCCTTAAAAGATGTGAATATATAAGACAGAAGCTGAAAAGTCAGTGACAGTTTTTTTAAAAACTGAGGAGGAAAAAGAGTTTAATTGAATGGAATGGGTAAATACATGTATCCACATAATAGCACCTCTATTTATATACTCTGTTTATTTTATGTTGAAATTGATTTCAATTTTCAATATGTCAAAGGTGTAGCTGCATTGAACAGGCTGTTGGAAGGAACCTTATTAGTTTTGGAAGCTTGGCAGGAAGCAAGCAGCCTTTGGGAGCTAGGCAGGTGTCGCAAGCATTTGGGGTTATGTAATGGGTACATTAATTGTATAGTGCTGCAAAAATGATCTACTGTCAAATAACTGAGGGTTTCAGTGTCATTCTGGTCCTCTCTCTTTAGGCTTCAGAGTCCTCTGACTATTGAAATAAGTTAAATAATAAAAATCCTGTGATCTGCTGCTCTGTACTGCTAACATTTTCAGGAGGGTACTGCTGCTTTTTCTCAAACGCTACTGCCATTCTAAGGACACTGCAAAATTAAAGCATATAAAGATTGTTTTTAAGTAATCTAGAAAAAAATTTGCAATAAATTCATTTGGCATACAGACAATATGTTCGACTTCTGTTTAGAGTATAACTATGAAAGAACAAAAGATTTGTGCCAAAATGTCTCCTTTGAACAGTACAAAGTGGAATTTTCCTGAATTACCCTTCTAAGTGTTTTTACTGTTTACATTGGGGGTATTAAAAGGCACAGCTATTTGAGATCTCATTTGATACGTAATTGTGGGATGGGAGAACTACACTTGGAGCAAGGATTCATCTAAACTGGATCTGGTGTGAAGACCATCTTAATTCCCTGCGCTGTGGGTATACATGTACACATGGTGGGTATACAGGTACACATGCCCTGTGTGTCTAAATGAGGGAAAAGTAATAGTCAAGCACCACCGCTAGAGGCCCTTCTGTGCTAAGGGGATTCAGGGAAGCATTTCACGGCGGCTGCACCCACCCCTGCGTGCTGGAGTTGTGCACATGGAAAAGAATTGAGGAGTTTCCATTATTTTCATTCATGTAACCGCAGGTCTGTAGGTCAGAGACAAAATTTCTAGGCAACCAAAGAGAATCAGTGTTCTTTTACATATATTGACAATAACGTAGCTCTACTAAAAAAAAAATAAAAATAAAAAAAGAGAGCATTTTTGCTTTACTCCCTAAAGCTGAAGGGCTCAATCTGCACGTCCCTAGGTGTTCTAGTGCAATGAACCACATATTTAAACATGTTTAAGTGTCTCCTGAAAAGTCTTACTATTCTGACTAGAATGCTAACAAAATTAGTACTTTTCTTGAAACATTTTTACTTTGGCACTGAACTATAAAGATCTTTTACTGTTCTATTGTAATTTATAGCAGTTAGAACATTAAATACTTTCCTGCTTTAATAAGATACAGCATTGAGACTGTCCTGTGCATGACATACTCTCAAATGTTTCAGATCATGGTCTATAAACTTAATGTCTTTCATTATTAAGGATTACAGGTAAATTGGAGCCACTGCACATTTACAGAAGTGATTTTATTAGACCTAAACAGATCACATCACAGATTAGATTTGTATAGTGACAGAGTACCAGCACTCTGACAGATGTGCATGTAAACTTGCAGATCGGAAATGTAGTATCATTGAAAAAAAAACCAAAAAAGATAACATCTAGGGCTAATATTTCTTTATATATGTAAAATACTATTAACTTACAATTAAGTTACTTAATATCAATGTCATCATTATTATTGTGCATTAACTCAACATATTACCTCTACAATGACTTCAGAGACTAGCTTCCACCCAAGTGAAATAAATGAAGGTATAAGCATATCAGCTTTATATTTATTGGGAAATTTTAATAGGCTTCACATGTGTGAAATACTTCAGTACACACCATTCTGTCCTAATTTATTCATTTATAATAAAAGACACCAAGACAAAGAAGGACACCTCTGGACTCTTGTGCTAAAACTGCAGTTTGAGAATGCTTGTCCAGTGGCGGGGCTCAGCTTTAACTTTGTGCTGATGTTTTTTTTCAACAATGTGAAGGACTGGTTGCATAAGTTGCTGGGACCTAGGGAGCAGAACAGGATGCCTCTGGGATCAGTTGTCCTTGCTTGCTTGCCTGGCTTGCTTTCATGGGCAGGCAGGGACCCAGACAGGGTGAGTGCAGCTGAGCTTTTTTGAGTGCAGCACATATTTTTTGTTCCTAGCATCGCAATGATGTGTCTGTGTAGGAGCCCAGGACAAGGCTGCCCTCCCCCCAGCCACAGATTCAGGGAAATGCTGTCTTCTGAGTCATCCCACATCACCTCATTTGTGGGGTTTGTGAGAGCCCACTTCTTGCTATGTGTTGGTCTAGCAGCTAGTAGCACGAGCCTTCATCCTCTCCTAGGCTTGCAGGCACCATGCTCATGTACATATGTGAGAATATTTTGCTAAAGGAGGGAGCAGTAAGATGGTCAGGAGGACATTTGCTGGACTCAGTCATGGTTCTTGCCAGGGTGGAAAGGAGAACTACAGGAATCATGAGAGTAGCATTACCTGAAGCCACAGTGCATGACTATGGGAATGCCTTGTGGGAATGCCTGAGGTAGTATTTGCATCTGTGAGACAGTGAGTACATTGTCTTAAGCATTAAAAAAAAAATATCCTCTGCATTCATAGAGTTTTACTCATTTCAGTAGAATACTGTTAAATTATAATAGATTTTTCAGGAAGAACCCATTTTTTTCCAGAGAAGGAATCACCTTGTGCTATTTTAGGCATCTGTGACTGAAGACTTTTATTCCACATTTTATACTGAGGTCATCCATGGAAAAAATTTAGTCTAGAAATCAGTCATGAGTTTTCACAATGAAGGCAACTAATCACTGGACCACCCTGACGTTGGTTTTGATGGATTTTTCATCACTAGAATTTTCTATCAAAGTAAAACGTTTTGATAAAAGACATGTACTTATTCCAAAAAGAAATAATTTGCAATAGTCCTATGACCTGTGCTGTGCAGGATATTAGTCTCAGTTACTACAGTGGTCTCTTCTGGCCTTATGATTTATGAATGTGTATGTATGACTGCATTTGTTTCAGTAGTTATTTAAAATGTTTGTATTTTCAGTGTTTTCTTTTATAAAATAAAACCTTTTGTGGTGGTGGCACAAGTCATGTTTCCCTGAAAGGAAACAACACAGAAACAATGATCGTCTTTGGCTACTTTAAGGCTAAATAAATAAATCTTTTAATTAAATCTAAAGGATAAGTGAATGTAAAAGGGGATAAAAAAAAATATGCAACCAATTTTAAAAAATCAGAAATACAGTTAGCTTCAAAACAAAGTATTTAAAAAGGTCAAAAAAGTAGCTCAAGTTTTAAAAGTTCAGATTAATCAAAACAACAAAATAGTTCCCTAGAACTTTCCAAAGTTAACTTAATTAAACACTTTTATTATTTATTAAACATGAGGTATATTAAAATCTGACACAGGCTGTAGTCTGCTTCAAATAATACTTTGTTGTTTAATATTGGTAGTGGTGATTTAAATGAAGTTTAATATAAATGCATACACACATGAAGAATCACCTTGGGGAAAAGAGTAAGTTTGTCTCATAAAAAATAATCTGATAATTTCTGAGACAAATTAATGTAAAAAAACAAACCCAGACAATCTATATATCTATGAATTAAGATTTTATAAAGCTGACAATGTGTGCAGGCAGACTGTGGGTGTCGTGAATGCTTTTCTCCAGGTGAAGAGCAGGCATGGCACACAAATGTTGGGACCTGTCCATCCCAGCTGAGGCAGGAGGGGGCAACAACCATCTGGATGCAACATACCCATCATCTCTCTCCCTCCTCATCTAACAGGGTGACTATAAAACAACTAGTGGGGTCTGCCATTGTCGATCGTAATAAACTAAACCTCCTCTGGGAAATGCCACATGTATTCAAAGCATATGGTGCAGCATCCTGATCTCTAGATCCTACATGTATTTGCAGAAGCACTTCATGGAGTACCAGGGAGTGGTTGTGGCTCTCTTCTTTCACTTGGGCTCCAGCAGAGCCTTGCTGTCCCTGGGAGCACGCTGCGAGTCTGGCTTGTTAAGAGCAGTGACCTGCTAGGAGGGTTTTAGCAAGAAACTACCTGCCAGACTTGGAAGCAGATGCCCAGCTGGTGTGAGGCGGGATATGATACTGACAAGTGACGTGGCTTTCTGGCTGCCTGAGGTTCTGCCTCCCACTCAGGAGCACTCAAGGGCTTTATGAGACATTTATCAACCTCCCCTACCTTTTAAGTGAAGAAAGCTTTCGGTTGTAGTGTGCGGGTCGAACTTTCAAATCACTCTTCAAGGGTTCAGTATTCTGTCTTAATGGAAAAGATTAGGTATACCCTAGTTAATACCACTATAGTTATTGATGAGGTGTGGATTGATAGATACTGTGCAGGGACATAAGGAAGCTGTGTTTTCTAGTTTTGCTTGTTATTTGCCATCCCTCGATCATTTATTTTCAATTGAAAGATTAGTGGTAGTTTAGTTCGGCCACTATGGTATGAAGTTTCCTATTCTCTCATTGGGGTTGAGGAGGGAGTTGGGATAAAGCAGTAAGCCTGAAGGTTTGGAAAAGGAATAAATGTCTCCTAGTAAGCAATCTTTACCCTGAACTCTGCCATGGCCACTAAAGATAACTATTAAATGTGCCAAGAAGGAAATGCAAATTAATATTTATATTTCAATATAACCTACTGGAATAATACTTATACATTTTAAGGGTTTAACTGAAGTTCATTTGTTGCCAATGTATATGCTTACTTATTTCAGCAGAACTAATATCCTCTTAAAGCGACTATTTGGCTAGTCATACAGGCCAACAAATCCTCTGAAGGAGCTGCAGGTCACAACACCAGGCAAACAGCTGCACACAGGGCTTTCTTTTGCCTTTTTAATCCTCTTATTCTTTTCTTTGCAGAATAGTGAGGTTTTTTAAGGATATAGAAAGAACTTTTTAGGATATGTGATTGTTTCTTGAAAAGGATGTTATGCCTGCAAGTTGTCTGGGTCATTTTTTAAGTAATATGGGTAATGTGTGTTTAAAGGCTTACATCTGATTTGGTAAATTTAGACTTACCAGGCCACTTGAAAATGGGCTAGTTAATTGGTGAAACAGTTTCCATAGACTTGTGACATACCATGGGACTGCTGCTTATCTCTGCTGAGGTAGTTTTCATAGATTTGAAGGAATATAGTGGTCAGCTGTACTCTTTTGTAAGACATGCAGGTGTAGGTACAATGGGAAATGCTTTTCTGACATTTTCGAATTGTTGGTTAGGAAGCCTAGCCACGCTAGTTAAATTTAATGTATGAACAGTAGCTCAATATCAAATGTATCAAAAATTTGCTCAATGGCAGGCAACTGAAGCATTTCATAGAATCATAGAAATGTCTGGGTTGGAAGGGACCTCTAGAGTCATGTAGTCCAACCCCCCTGCTGAGAGCAGGGACATCCTCAACTAGAGCAGGTTGTTCAGAGCCTCATCAAGACTCACCTTGAATGTCTCCAGGGATGGGGTCTCAACCACATCCCTGGGCAATTTGTTCCAGTGTTCTACCACCCTCATGGTAAAGAACTTCTTCCTTACATCCAATATAAATCCACTCTTTTCTAATTTAAAACCATTGCCCCTTGTCCATTCACTGCAGGCCTTTGTAAACAGGTCATCCCCAGTCTTTTTATAAGCTCCCTTCAGGTACTGGAAGGTGGCTATTAGGTCTCCCCTGAGCCTTCTCTTCTCCAGG
>JANHFX010000627.1:22298-37136 GCA_027560015.1 Chloroceryle amazona | reverse complement strand
TCCCTCTGGTGTATCAACAGCACCACTCAGCTTGGTGTCATCTGCAAACTTGCTGATGGTGCACTCGATCCCACTGTGTATGTCCTTGATAAAAATGTTAAACAACACAGGCTCCAGTATAGACCCTTGAACGGTTTTGTTTCAGTGTTTGGCATTAAGATTCTAAACCTGCTTATTTCCATGATTTACTCTTACTCTTACAGCTGCATCCGTTCTTTAAAGCTGCTGACGTTGGTTTCATGTTCGTAAGCTTAGAAACAAAATTCTCTGTGACAACATGGGTGGCATTCAGGCACCTGTACAATGAAGTGACTTTACATCTTTATTAGTGATACTAGATCCCTTCATTATGAGTAATTCAGTCACTTCCTAGGATAAAATATTAGAATACGTTATTTCATAGAAATGCTGCTTTCTGGGGAAAAAACAAATAACCCCCAAAACAATATCATTAGTCCAATCTCAGCTCAGTGCAACTGGAAAATAGCAGCACATTGCAGAACAGAGGTTCTCAGAATTATGTGGAAAGTACACAGAAGCTATTGGGAAAGCTTAAATTAATGATGTCCTGTTGAAAAGTGTCTTTTCTTAGAGTGCACTTACGGAACAACTCATCAGGCTGGAAAATAATAAAACAGGAAGGCAAGATAATCGCCAAAGCTATCCAGCTGTGGGACAATTCACAGAATACTTTAAATTCACACTTTATCTGATGCTTCTCATTCTTGATCCCTGTTTTTGTACATTAATCCCTTGGGGCAGTCATTCATGCAGATTTGCAGAGAGAATAAAGCAATATCTGCATGTTTCCAAATTTAAAATCAATCCATATAATCTCATTCAAAACACCATTTTCAGCAGAGATTAGTGACTAGCTTGCTTCATTTTAAATTAAATTTAAATTTATTTGAATAGTGTTTGAATCTACTGCAGTGATATCGGGAAACTAAAGATTATCGCCTGAATAGTTCATTGTATGTGTTCTTTCTGCTTTCAAAACCATAGCAAACTATATTATTTTAAGTATCCCCCAGTCATTGTTGGACTTTCTGCTAAGACTCTCTCCCTTTAAGCCAGTAAACCTAGGTCCTCTTTCTTCCTTTCAATTAAAATGAGATTAATCATCTTAAACTCGTGACTTCCTTATGCTAATCTGTCAAAAAAATCTGCCTTTAACTTCATAAACAAAGTAGCTTCTATGTTTTTTTTTTTTCTTTCACTGTTCTCACAGTAAAGATGAAGCTGTGAGAGACAGACTACTGCTAGGATTCTCCATTAGGATATGGAAACTATGACTTGCTGAACAAAACAAAAAGAGTATCCCTAAGGCAGTCCTGGTTTCTAATTCATCACCACTAATACTCATGAAAACTAGTGTTACAAAAAAAATGTAAATTGAGAGAGAGGTGGAGAATATCTCCCCTGAAAAAAGCTTGCAGTTTGCCTACCAGCTGCAGTTGAAATACTGTCCTATGCTGCAGGTGAGATTACCAGTGGAGGTTCATATGGGAATGCCCTCCACTACAATTTATTTGTCCATAACAAAATACAGATCTGGATATTTAATACAGATCTCATAAACGTATGTTGCACTTGTAAAATGTGTCCCTAAGTAATGAATTTCTAGCCAAAAGTGAAGGTGGCAGTGGACAATGGTCTTGCAAGTGGTGGTTCCTAGGCATGGTTTAGTCAATGAGCTATTCTGAAATGGCTTGTGTCTTACTCGTGACATCTGTGCAACAGTTGGTTTCTTCTTTTCAGTGAAGATTGGGCAAATATTTACTAAGTTCTTTTGGACAGCGTCCTTAAAGATTGTGCAGTGAGAAAAGAGGGGAATGAAGCCCCATTACACACTGACATTTGCCATGCCAGCTAGAAATATACTGACTGAAAAGAGTTAATTTCTCTTTTAGCCAGGCAATACATTTACATATCTCAAACAAAACTAAGACATTCAAGGGGTGACTCATTTATCATTTATGGAAAACTGAAGTGGTTCTTTGGTCCAAAGTGAAAATCCTTCTATTCTGGGAGATATCTTGCACACATTTTGTTTATTCCTCAGTGGCCTGGAGCAGAGCTAAGAGCTGCTGTTTCTGCGAGGGCTGAATGCACTGACTAAGCTCTTTTCTTCTGCTTCCATCTCACATGTCATGAACTAACTGCATCCCTGGCAGATGCATAGCACCACTGAAGTTCAAAAAGCTGGACTTTCTCATGCACCAGTCTCCATCTGCAATTGCTGTGGCAGCACAAGGCAATGCCGCAGGGGAATGAGCGTTAGAGATCCTTAACCTTTTACCAGTGTGATCCAGGTTACCTATACAGCACAGTCTTGTACTGTGAAGCTGCTTACAAGAGTCAAACTGAAGCTTCAGTGAGGGAATGTAACCCTTCCCTCTCATGTGACCTGAGTGGATTTCTGCCCCAACACAGCCATTCCACTGTGTCTTTAAGAGCTAGTGCAGCCAATATCTGCTTGTGCGTCTTTCCTTCATCCTTCACTTCACTAATTAGCAACATTTTTGATCATCATCCACTTATGAAAAAAAGTAGATTGCTAAACAGTTTCTATGAGCTCCACACTCAGAAATCACTTTGGGGTTATTTCTTTATTAGTAAAATGGGGTAATACCATTTAGTCATACTCCCATACTGCTTTATAGTCTGGAAATATGAAATGTTAAACATTCATGGAGCAGTATTAACCTTTTAAGCTCACTTGGGCAAGAATTGCACCCAGCTCTGTTTATTATAAAAATATAATTTTTCTTAAAAGGGTTTAAAGTTCCTCTAGTGCCATCCTCTCGTGCCAAAGTAAACCTATAAAAGAAAAGGGATGCCAAGAAATGGGACATTTCTTACTGATATCCTCTAATGCCATATTTTCATTGACAGTGACAGATTACATCTTTTGAAGGAATTTTTGCTTTCCTCAGATAAAGAAACAGAGCACCCTGAACATGTTAATCGCTTTTGCTGGCTGTTATAAACCCTGCCTTAAAAACCTCAAAAATTCCAGTGAGTCCTGACATATGGTTGCAGGCTGTGGGCAGTGTGTTTATCTGAGAATGAAGTATGAAGTCAAATGTATATGTGTATGTCTGTGATGTATCTTCACTGGGTGTTTCTTGCTCCCCCTTTAAATATCAGCTTATTGAGTGATAAACTAAGTAGAATATGAAATTTGCCTGGCTGTTTTAATTAAAAACTGTGTCCCACTCTCATTTATTGCATCCATTTTTAATCTTTGTGGGTTGCTGTGTTCTGAACTCTTGGTGAAATGTGTGAGACCAGGGGGTTTTTAAATGTAAAAAGGAGTCCCTAGACAAGGCTTAAGTCTTCAGAGTACAAGATAAAGGGTTAGAAATTTGTGCAGCCACAAAAGTAGTTAATTCATGCTTCATTCATATCTGCTAAAGGTCTGTGTACCTGCTCTGCTAAAAGGTGGAATACTGAGTAAATCCACAACTGTGTTTAAAAAATATTTTGTTATTATATATACTATGAACTATTGTATCAGTACATAAACAGAACACTGAATAGGACTGCCAAAAAAAAAGAGCTGATTTTTATTAACCACTGACAGGAAGATTGCCAAAAACGGAAGTCATAATCATATGAGAGAACTTCATCTCTCCTTTCACAAATTTATAGTGATATTATTACTCTTTTTAGGCTTTTGTTTCTATGAGTTTGTAGTACAAACTACAGCATTTCTGTGGTGCTGTATGACATAAAATGAATCTTCTTGAGCAAGAAATGAGAAGAAACTCCACTCATATTTGAGAGATGACTTGGAGTGCTCTAGCCTGTCCACATCCCTCGCCTTGCAAATGATTCATATCACTGTGGTTTTGTGCAATGAAATAATCACTTATGGAGGAAAATGGTCTCTGTCTAAGGAAATATGTTTTGAAACAATCGGGGTGTAAATAATATTGTGTTTGTCATCAAGTGTGATTAGGAAAAGGTCACACTATGCCAAGATTTATTGTAAATTGTTTGAGTTTGTATTTGCTGTCGTCAGCAAGATCTATAAGGCTTGGAAAGCTAAGAGTGGGAAGACACCCTTCGGGTGCACAGGTGAGTGGTGGCACAGAACAGTGACAAAGATTTTCTCCTGATCAGAAAAGTTTCTGTAAAAGCAAGTTTTTATTTTCTTGAGGAAAAAAGTGTATTACGTTCTCATTGTAATCAACAATTAAATTACTGTTATGAGGTAAACTTCAACTGAACAGCAATGAAGCATCTCCTGTGGAAGAAAGGAATGTCTTATATTCGTATTTACCTTCAGATATTGTTCTATGCTTCTAAATATGTATTCTCTGAATGGTGACACCTAACTGCAGATCTGTTGTCATTCTGAGGAGCAGGGTCTTACTGATAGAATTAAAGCCCTGTTCATTAATGTAGAAACTTCTCAGCTCTATGCTGAAAATACCATGCATTGCAGAATGTGTAAGCATCATTACATGACACTACTGCATGTTGCCATCACCAGCTCACTTTTGTAAGCATGCAGGTGAGTACTGTTACACACAGACAGTAAACCCTCAAAGTGTGTTTAAAACCTTTGTTAGAAAAATATATATATTACCAACTGCTATATGAGAGCATAAGAGAAGTGACGGTAAGATTGACTAAAGAGACTGAGGTGGTTTGGAGCTTTTTTTTATTATTATTTTGGTTTGGTTTGGCTTGGTTTGTTGTTGTTGGATTTGGTTTGGTTTTGTGGTTTTTGTTTTGTTTTGTTTGGTAGTTTGGTTTTTTAATTTTTTTTTTTGGTTCAGTTTTTTGTGTGTGTATGTGTGTTTTGGATTTGTTTTTGTTTTTACCAATAAGAGGATAATTTCCAGATAGCTGCTTTGAGTTACCTGGTAAATTTTAGGAACTTGTAACATCATGTACCAGCAGTGCATGACCCATGGTTTTACTATGCAAAGGAGTAGAGGAAGGGACTTGGCCTATACTCAGAATATGTGCAAACACCTGCCTGTATTAAATGGTATTAATTTAGTCACTCTTCAAACTGTCCTATCACCTAAGTACCTTTGAAGTTGTTAAATATTGTGTAACTGTTGTGAGCAGAGTAGTGTTTTAATTCTGTCTTGTAAAAACCCACTGCACACAGTGAAAATTGCCTTATCTGCTTTTGGAAATTTGCCTCTTGAAAGAGTTTTATAGCAAATTTAGAATTTGGGTCATTGGAAGTACAACACCAAAACTGGGGTCTATCCAGTTCATTAGAGGTACTCAGCTCTTTAAGATCAGAGTGTTCTGACCCACAGTTCAGAAGTTACTGCCAGATCCAGATTAAAAAATAAGGAATATATTAGTTGGATTATCTCAAAACATTAATGCTCCCAACAGTTTTAGAAAAAAACTGTGAAATATGGTCTTTAGTTTTTTTTGCCTGCATAGAAGTAGGGATTAAGGCTAGTAAAGAATGAATCTGTGAAGCACATTTGTTCCAAGATCCACTAGAGTCTATTAAGTTTTAGATAGTCTTCAGTAGGTGTGGAGTCAGCTATTAAAACAGTGAGATTCAACTGCTTAATTAATATAATACAAGAAAAAAGTTAATAATGCACAAGTTTAAGGCTAAAGTTATAAATTACTGAAGTATACACCTTTCACTATTCAATGACCACCATTATTTCAGCTTTATTGGTGTTTCCTACATGTGATAATATAAATTTCTTTTACAGAACATTTATTTTGAGAATGTTTAACTTCTATTTATGTTTTTCAATCTTTATATGCCCTGTACAAAGATCAAAAATCACAGTGAAACTTCACATTTCAGATATAACATGCAGATGTTTATCTCCTTATAAGACTTGTGGAATAATCAAGCAGCAGTGTTACATATCAAAATATAAAAATAGACAATGCCTGAGGTTTTTGAAGCACCATTCAAGCAGGCCATCATTCCTTTGGGTATAAATTCAGTGGAAATGTAATAAAAAAGGCAGCAGAAAACTCTTCATTGATGGCATGGAGCAAGCTGTTACAGCACAGGACCTGTGCATGTTTGAGATAGTCATGGTGAGATTCTTTTATTGTCATAAAGTGAAGCAGGCATTTTTAGATGATTCACCTGACCTATTTCAAACAGTTACTCAAGTGACATGAATCATGTTCTTTTCTACAGAAAGTCTTGATAGGCTCTCCTCCGATTGCCTCAGATGCAGGTTATTGTAAAATTCCAAACTGTTTATTATAGTAGACTACCTCTGCATTTGAAGCCTTAGCATACAGATTGCTAAACTGTGGCTCTTGAGCTTATTTCCTTCACCTTCAGACGTGGATCACTTTCAAAGTCAACATGATTTAGATAGAAAGGGACCTTTATAACCAGTCTGATGCAAATGCTTCTGTGTTATCTCTTATCCTTACTCTAAAAGGAAATTCTCTAATGTCTTCACCTGTACTGTGACCAGTATGTACCTCACAGTGTGTCCCAGTTCTGGTTCCCTCATTGTCCTCATTAGACAACACATATGCCTCCTTATATACCTGTACTCCTGCTCTGCAGAGAACTAAGGAGGGAGAATGAAAGAAGCAAAGAAAGAAAACATCAAGGAAGGAAGGGAAGGAGGAAAGAAAAGCTTCATGACCTGGTGGTGCATGCTCAGGTCTCAGCTTCATTGCCTTACAATGTAAACACAATTTCTGGAAGTAGCTGAATGATGAACTTTAGCTCACCGTGGGCCTGGAAAGCCATAGCCATTGCTAAACTACAGAGAGAATGGTCTTTTAGGTTAAGTGATACATGTCTGGTGACTGTTGTCTGTATGAAGACTTGTAGACAGCTCAGAGGGTCAGACAATCTGTCCATTCCTTCTCTTCTAATGCATTGAAAACAATGGACATTTTGCTTGGAAGCTAAAAGTGGAATCTGAGCCAATCTAAGCTTGTGAATGAAAGTGTCTTCTAGAGTATTTTATCCATTCTGTTTACTGAAAGTACAAATTTGCTTATTACATAGAATCTCCTGTGCATACTACAATTTTCTAAATATTCAAGTAATGACAGTTTCTCTCATGGTTCTTTTAAATGATTGTATCAGGATTTCTCTTAAGTCACCCTTTTTATGAATTGTTTTCTAAGGATTCAGCTTGAATGAATACATCTTTGCTGGCGTAACATCTTTTGGTGTTTACCAGCCTAGGAGGCTGGTAAACCTGGAGGCCAATGGAACATGAGGAACCCAGTCTACACTGTCTGTGAGGTGTCTTAATGATATTTCCTAAGTAACAAACCTTTGCTCTTGATCTGATTTGTTCAGGTTTTACTGTGAAACTTCACTTTCCCCTAGAGAAGTCAGGCTCTTTCTCAAGAAATTTTTCCCCAGGTCTAATTGTTCTCAGGAAAATTTTGGTCATTCAAAACTTAGGTGGAAAAGACTGTCTATTTAAAAAACTCAAGACAATTTTTTTTTCAGCACAGTAAGGCTTACTAAAATAATTTGTTTTAATAATGACATGAATTTTCTATATTTCGTCTTCATCTGTAGCACTTAGACAAAATTGTATATATTTCCATGCTTTCAGTTTTCATGAAATCACTTATTTGGCCTAGCATAACTTTAAAACTTTCCAGCTTCCATGGATGGAGAGATCATTACAAATTCTTTTCCATTGATTTGGAAAACATTTTATTAATCCTAAAAAGAAAAGTTTTCATCTTACAATGGTAAAGCTTTCATTTTTTTGCAACTCTGAAATCTCTCTCCCCTCTGTTTTTTTCTCCTCACCTTTTTAAAATTTCCCCATTTGGCACAATTTACCATCCAAACCACCCATCCAGCTGCATAGTGATCCACTATTCTGTTTCATTCATTTATAGAGATATCTCACTTCTCCCAGTGAAACCCCAGATTCTACACAATTCCTGTTTCAGGTCTTCTCCAGTTTGCAGAATGTAGTCCACTTTTGCTTGACAACAACATGCAATTTATCTTTTTTCAGCAGAAATTTTGTATGCACAATTACAGTGTATATAAATGCAGATTGGTGTCTCCTTTTCATTTGAACTGTATTCCCTTTCCCTCTCAGAAACTGATTTCACCTAATGTAATTCAGTGATAAATCCCTCTGTAGCCAAGGGGAGTAGGCAGACTTGAAGACTTCAACTTCCTTTTCAGTAAATGTAGAGTTTTTGCCCATTTCTTATTACAGAATATCCTATGCTAGAACCCAATGAAAAGAAGTTTATTAAATTGAATGGGACTTTTTCCATAGACTTTTACAGGTTTTGGATCTGTAGCCCCAGAAAACCATTTAATAAATTATATAATAATTGATAGTTGATGACAAGAGTTTTAAATGAAGGTTTGCTACATTGCTGCCAGCACTGCCTTGAAGAGATAGGAGCTATATAAATCTAGGAATAATTAAATCATCCATTTTTTCCAGAGACAAAAGCAATCCAGAATTGAAGCCGTGAAACCACATCTGATGGTAGACAAAGGGAATATTAATGTACGTACGTTTCCAAGTATAGGGATATTTTTTAAATTGTGTGTTCTTATTCTTTCCTTTCAGCCAGCTTTTTTTAAACTCAGCTTTTCCAAGTGAAGCACTGCACTACACAGGTGAGAAAAAGCTGACATAACTATGTTAGTGGTTGTTCATGCAACCAGACACCAAGACTTTGCCCATTTCATGTGTCTTTTTGAAATTCAGCTATCTCAGAGGCAGAATGTTGATGTACAGTTGTCAATAATACTTTGTTCATCAGCCTTTATCATTTTGAGCTATAATTTTTGTGATACCTGCTTTTCTGGAGTTCATTACTTTTTATTGGATTGCTACCTTTATCTTCTGAAAATATTTATTAATCAGAAAATATTTACATATTTGTGACAGAGCAGTGGAACAGGATGCCCAAAGAGTTTGTGGAGTCTCCCCTAGAGACTTTCAAAACCCACCTGGATATGTTCCTCTGTAGCATACCCTAGGTGATCCTGCTCTAGAAGGGGCTTGGACTCGATAAGCTCCAGACATCCCTTCCAACCTCTACCATTCTGTGCTTTTATGATACTCTGAAAGCTCAAATATTTGCTGTTGAATAGAGCAACATACTTGTACAATCAGAAAAAAAAAAAGAAGTCTGATAGCATTACAGAGTTGCATAAACTGTTTATAGTGATAAAACTTGTATGTAGGGTGAGGGTACCCATTTTTATACACCAAAATTCAGGCAAAGCTTATAATACAGATGTATGAAAATTTGAAAATTTGAAAAATGAAATCTTAAGGATACAATTTGTATTACATTGACAGGGCAGATCTGTTTTTCACACCTAGTTACCTGGATCTTGAAAATATTGCTCATATTCCCCAAATCTACTTATAGAATCAGGGTTTCTTCCCAGGGGAAAAAAAAAAATTTAAAAAATCGAATCAAATCAAATCCTTGGGAGAGTCAATTACTAGACAGCAGTTTTAACTTGTAACAATGCACAGCCACACAATGCAAGTGTCATATTATAGGCATATGCAAATGTCATATTATAGGCATAAGCAGGAATTTGTGGTTCTTCTTACCATTTATGCCCTCATTTCTTGTAGACATCTGATAGGCACAATGACTTCACAGAGTTATGGTTCTTAGGTCTCACACAAAGGGCAATAGGCTTTGAAGCAACCACAAAGAAATGAGGAGGGAAAGGTCATAACAGAAGACATTACACAGACACACAATAGAAGGAATGTAAAAACTGCCACCTTATCATCACAAAGGTGTAAGCCAAGTACTATTACATAGAGATATTCATCATACTTTTGGGACACCTGACAGACTTCAGTTTCCATGGACTGTTACTTAACAGACACTTAAGGCAGCAAACATTTGTCTTCTGAAGTCCCTGTAATAAGATATATTCATCAACGAATGTCAGCTTGAATTAAACTCATGTGACTGAAAATACTGGGTATCTAAATTATACCCTATTCATTTGCTTAACTTGTTTGCATGACATAAAAAATTTATTTTTATGCAAAATGCAGAATAAATGCCCTGAAGCCGTTCAAAAAGTGATTAAGTCCATGCTTAACTGTAAATGCTTTTGTGGATTTTAGTCAGACCCTGTAATATATGTGATCGTAAGTTATTTTATGTAGTTGATGATTATTATAGATTGCTGAAAGAGACCCATCTTTAAGAAAATTAAAAATAAATGAAAAGGTCATTTTCTTAGTTGGTGGCAGACATTCAAAATCTGCTTGTAAATGAGAGTATTTTTAAAACCAAATACAAAGTGTCCCTTTAAGTATGTGTTTTCTTACCTTGGGGCTTAGACTGAAGTTTTTGTGTATGATTTGTTGATACAAAGGTTAGATCTGGCTTCAAAAATGGCAAAGTATCTTTACGTAAAGTCCAAATACGTCAGTGTTCGTACACTACCCCTTTCTAAGGCCTTGCAGAACCCAAATCAAAATGTTTTTTTTAAACCTGTTCCCTCGCTTCAGAAAGCCAAAAAAAGAAATACAACAAAATTCAAACTGCAACACCTCAGTTGGATATTTTTCCATGATGTTTAGGAAAAAAAAAAGCTGTTTCCAACATTTTTACAAGAAAACAGAAGTTTTAGCTTATCTTGGTACATGGTATATTTCCATGAAAAAATGCAGCCTTTGTAAATTATATGTATTTGTTCCCTGTGTATGTATATGTAAAACTTCACACAGACTGTGTGAAAAGATACTACAGGTACATTGTATGACAGGTGTGTGAGTGATTTAATTATGACTAAATGGTCATCATGCTGTAGTTAAGGCACTTCCTGCTTATTAGAAAAATTGTCTAGCTGATCAAAAGTATCAGAACATAGTACTAGAGTTTTTAAAACAACAGACTCAACTAAGCAATTAAAACTATTCCTCTAAATTGATCAGTTTAAAGTATACTTTCGAAGTCTCCTGGTTCTCTAATAAATGGTTGAATGAAAAAAAATTCTAGGTTATGATTTATGTCTTCTGTAAAAACTGCAATCATAGGATCTGTGACACTGCACTGAGACCTCTTTTCACAAAGGTCTTTTTTTTTTGTTTTCAGGAAAAGAATTATATTTCTATTTATGCTATATCCCCCCCCCAACCAACCAACCAAAAAAGAAACAAACAAACAAAACCAAACCCACCCGCCACAAAAACAAACCAACCAGAAAGGAAAATTAGATAAAAAAAATTTGCATTGAGGGATCAGTAAAAGCTATTTTACCTAACTGACTCAATCCAAGATATAAGAAAAGATAAAATTAAACACTCTCTTATAATCACCTACTCAAGAAAAGTATCTTAACAATAGTAACCTCTATATCCCATCTCAGATTTGTACTAGAAGGGATCTCCATTCTTCAGCAGTCTGCTGCAATCCAGAGCTGCAAGCATACTGTGACACACCTGAATACAAGGGATGCTGCATGGGACATATATTCTTTGTAATGCAGTTAGGAGTAAACTGTATTTTTTTCCATAACTTTTAATGTCAACATTCTGGTTTTGTATATCTTCAGGAAAGAAATTTCTCTTTGGGGAGTGCTGGCGGTGGCTGGGTTTTTCTCAAGGATTGCACTGATGGATTTTCTATATTTCTTTTGTACGCTGACTCTGGTTTATTCTAAAGAGAAAAGCCTACACCTCACAGTCTAGATGTAGATCTCACTTTTAGAACTCAAATTGCTGAACATAGGTATATTTTGCTTTGGTTTAGACCTAGATATGTCCATTTCTTTCAGGGAGTGTAAAATGTATTTTTCTTCCACATATTTGCTATCTTCTTCCAGAGTTAATTTATGTAAATAACTTATATTCTCCCTTTTCTGGTTTTCCTATCTGCATCAGTTCTGTTGCTGTTTTAATTCTGAGTGTAAACTCTTCAATGCAGAGACTATTTATTGCTGGGTGTTGGTAGAGTGCCTAATCAAAAAAATCATGCCAGCCTCTCCACACTCAGATAATTCAGTGATAAATAGGATTAAGGTAGTAATCTTCAACCTCAGAATATTTAAATTGATAATAAATAGCTCCTAGATACAACATCATAAAAGTAGCTAGTCTTATAATCTTTTCTGGTCTTGTTTTATCTATGTCCCTAAATTCTGAGCTTATAAATATGTGTTCTATTGGTTCCTTGCAGTTGTTCAGATTGAACATCATCCTGAAAAAAAAATCACTGTCTCTTTGAAAAAGACAGATAAATTTCTAAAGTGGATGCTGTCTAACCCTTTGATCTTAAACAGATGAGATATTTGGTTTTTCCAATCTTGACTATTGATTGAAAGCCGTTCAATAACTAGTACCATAAGCTGCTACTGCAGTTAGCTCTGGGAATGCCGGGGGATACTCACATCTTCTGGTGGGATAGCAAAGGCCCAAAGAGACAATAGGTCTATGCCCTGAGGCATATTCAATTCAAGAGCTTTGTGATACCCTATGGCTATCTTTTCTGATGATAGAAAAGGATAAATGTCTGTGAAAATCAGGATATTTTACCCCTTTAAGCATCATGAAATTTGGCCTACAGTTTCCAAAAACTGCTGATCTACCAGAGGAGGTTGTCCTCACATTGGATTTTAACTTGTATGTCTTTGAGACTGTGTGCCTTAAGTTTTAAAGTATGTGAAGTTTATTTTACTAAAAGGAATTCTTATAGTGTATAGTGAAAGCATTTGGCTTCTGACTTCTGGCTTTCATTCCATCAGTTCAATCATGAAGTGGTTAAGTGTTATTTATAGCTGTTAGACATTCTTAAAGGATGAATACATCTACTGAAAAAACAAACAGTCTTGGTGCTCATGGGTAATTTATAGCAATTTTAAAGTTAGGCGAAAACTGTGATCTCATACTACAGAATAAAAACTTGTCCATTCATTACTGTATGGCAATGGAATTTGGTTGAGAGGTTGAAATAATCCGAGGAAGCTGAGATTCACAGCATCCAGGTACAACTGGGCAGGGAAAGGATCAGTTACATATCCTAAGGAACTAAATACCTTTTATTTCTCTCATTTTTTTTAATACTAGACACCAACTGTTGATCAGGAAGACCTTAGATTTTTTTAGTGTGCTCTAGACATTCTTTAATTTAATTTAAAAAATTAACTCCACCAGTTCTGGAATATGTTGGTTTACAGAAAGCAGAAGCTCATGGTTTCTTTTTAGTAAGATGTTTTTATGCTTTAAATCGTATACTGTAGGGTCAATAATTGTTTTTTATACCACAATTCATTAACTATAATTTAAGTACACCTTTACATCACTTTAAGTGCACAAAGAAATCCAATCTTGGTCTTATGGCATTAAAAGACAGACAACTGTCACCACTGTTGTGAAATTGTCTTATTACTGAGATACTTCCTTGCCTCAGTTTCAATGTCTGGCTTCAGTGCACAGCTGCTAGCTTTAATTAGACCTTTTCTCACTGGATTAAAGAGCTTTTCAGTACATCTAGTAATTTCTTCAGATGCTTGTACATTGCAAGTCATCTTCTTGTTTATAAAATAGCGAGTGAGCTGCTCACTTTCTCATTGTAAGGCATCTTCTCCAACCCTCAATTTCCTTTTGTGGGATTTGGACATTTTTTTAGGGTTGTGTTTTGGTTTTGGTTTTGTTTTTTTTTCTTTTACTGTTTTGTTGTTTGTTTTTTTTTTTTGAAGTTAATACTGTTATTCAACATATTTTTTATATATTGGCACAAGACAGCAGTATTTGTCTAACCACTGTCATATGCCGATGTGAATTAATCCTTATTTTCTTATTTTGTATTTCTTCTCATGCTGCCAAGGATTGTCTTCACTCACTGTGCCTCTTTCCCTTGTAGTCGCAGGAAACCACAACTCTTCCACACAGATGGGCAAGAAAGGAGTTCATCACTCCCATTGTGCTTTGTCCTTAAAACACATTTCCTTGAAGCCACAGATCAGTCAATGGCCAAGATTGGCAGATTCCCCCATTGGCAGTTCCCTCATTGTTTTAGACAGGAGAGACCCATCCACTGCTAACGGCCCTTTGATTGTTTTTTCCACACTTTCTGGGTCATTTCCTACGCTCCAGGATTCTATGACCAAATGGAGGATCTAATTCACATTGCCTTTTACAAGCTCAGTGTCCATAAAATGAAATGGAATTATTAACTGGAAACATGTGCATTCCTGAAACTGTAACCACCCTCAGTTTTGATTTGTCTGTCCCTCTCCCCTCCTCCATTTATGTCCTTTCTGAAGAAATTCCAAATTCTGTGCTATGTCTTCTCTAAAGAAGTTTGGTCCATTTGTCAAATAAGACTGACAGTTTGTGAAAAGAGCTTGATTTCAAGCAAACCAATGAATAAACATTATGAAAAGCAATCTAGATAAAATTATATATAGATACAATTTATTTAAAGAAGATATTCTGAAGGAAAAGGTACAGAACCAGAAAAGCACCTAAGTGTTGTATTGGTTTTTTTGTTGTTGTTGTGGGTTTTTTTTGTGGTTTGTTTTCTTTTTGTTTTTGTTTTTGTTTGGGTTTTAGTTTGGTTTGTTTAATTTGTTTATTTGTTTTATGTGTGTGTTTTTTTTCTTTTTTGTTTGTTTGTTTGATTAATATTTGTTGGGGAGAGGGCAGGGGAGGGTTTCATTTTGGGTGTTTTTTGGTTCATATATTGCATATACTTTAAGCTGAGCACCGGCTTCCATGTGTTCTCTGAAATCCTATGGTGATTAACTTTGTATTCTAACCTGGACTGCAGTACAGTTTCAATAGTTACTCAATACTTACTATTCAATAAATATTACAAGATTTTTATAATTACATTCAATTTATGGTGATTGTTTGAATATAGTAT
>JANHFX010000627.1:0-22198 GCA_027560015.1 Chloroceryle amazona | reverse complement strand
TATAAAAAAAATAATATAATACATAACCATAGTGCAATACCTTTATTCATTAACATTCTTTCCAAATTTAAACAATAATACAAGAGTTTTCTTTATTAAATAAAGTCTGCGTTTTGGATTCTTTTATATCTTAAGCAGTGATTTGGCAGCACTTTGCTTATAAAGAAAAATTTTTAAAGAAAAAAATAATTAACATTTTCATTCTGTAGTGAGCTCTGTTTGCTTGACTGGGACTATAAACTTAATAAAGTTTGACTTAGGGTCACTTTAAAATTTTGTATGTAGAGTATTTAGCATAATGAGAACTTGTTCTAATTAGAGTCCCCAAGTACTATTTTACTGCAAATAATGCTTAGATGATTAAATAGTTCTTTCATTAATCAAACCTGTATATTTATGTATTCCTGCAAGTCTCATTATACAATCTTAACATACTTTTTCTTATTGCTTATTTGGTGATAAAATAAAAACAGAATAAGAAATATCAAAATAATAATAAGGCCCCCACAGTGGGTAAAAGTGTGATGAGAACATCTGCTATGGCTGAGATCAAAAGTCATTGAAGGAAGAAAAAATGATTGCACATTAAAAGCATGTGGAATGTTTATGTTGTATTTCCGATGTCATGGCTTAACAGCTTCAACCTGTAAGTTATAGCTGCATTCTGTAAGTCATAGAACATAATCAATTAAGAACAAAATTAATAATCATTAAGAACAGTATGTCCAGCAGTTTGAGGAGTGTTCTCCTCCACCTCTACTTTGTCTCAGTGAGGCCACATCCAGAATACTTTGTCAAGTTCTGGTCTCCGCAATTCAAGAGAGACAGGGAACTACTGGAGAGAGATGACCAGGGGAGGAATATGAAGATGATGAGGGGACCAGAGCTTGTCTCTTTTGAGGAAAGTCTGAGAGACCTGTTTCTGTTTAGCCTGGAGAAGAGAGGGGATCTTAGCAATTCTTATAAATATCTAAAGGGCAAGTGTCAAGATGATAGGGACAGACTTTTTTCAGTGGTGCCAAATTGTGGGACAAGGGGAATGGGTACAAACTGGAACACAGGAAGGTCCATCTGAACAGGAGGAAAAAATTATTTCCTTTGAAGGTCATGGAACAGGCTGCCCAGAGAGGTTGTGGAGTCTCCTTCTCTGGAGGCTTGCAAAAGCTGCCTGGATGTGTTCCTGTGCAAGCTGCTCTAAGTGAACCTGCTTTAGCAGAGAGTTTGGACTAGATGATCCCCAGAGCTCCCTTTGACCCCTATCAGCCTGTGATTTAGGTGGGAATCAATAAGAAATGATGTTGCTTTGGAATACCCATGAATAACACATACTGATATCTTTAATATTTCTGATTTCAGATGGGTATTGCCTTTGAAATTACATAAGGTTTCTCATTCTCTGAGGCTTTGATTCTTTGATTTCCCAATCTTAAATTTACCTGCTGATATATACATGACATAATTACACGGATTACTATGAATAGATTACTACCAATGTCTTGATGCTACTTTTGCATCTCCTATAATATGGAAATAAACATTGATATGTTGATATTCTAGTTAACTTTAAAATTAAGATTTGACCTTTCATACCTGTTTCTGACAATGGTGCTTCTTGTAAATCCTGTTTAAATCTCATTCTGATTTGTAATAAGCAATACTGGAAAGTATTCACTTTTTTTGAGAGAGAGAATAAAGTGTCAAATTTCAAATTATGCCACTTGGAAAGGATGTACCTTCAAAGGATACATTTTACCAATGTTGATGTACTAGATTGTATTTTGTTTTAATTTTCAACCTTTTGTTATTGAAATACAGATAAATCTGTGTAAGGAAAAATGATCTCTTATTCTGAACAATAGTATAGCATATTTCTTTACAATCCTCTTGTGATTTATTTCCATTAAAGGTATCTGTTTTGTTTTTCTTGTAATATTGGGATCTACAGTAAAATAACCTGGTTTACTACTTCTTTATTTATATACACAGGCATGGATGTACTGTATGTTGTGTAGATACTATACTCTCAAAGGAGGGCATCCAGATTCACTTTAGTAATTCAGAATCCATTTATAATATATCCAGGCTGTGCAGCAGATTGGTTCTACTAAATATAGTATATGAGGTGTCTGGGCTCACTGCTAGCCTGCATTAAGATGCATCTCCAGTTTTTGGTATATTGATCCTGGATCTGATTACCAGTTTGGAAAAAGTGTCATTAACTACTTTCTGAAAGACACTCTCCCTTTCATGTAATCTGATGAAACCTAAATTCTGTTCATTTGTTAATTACTGAGATATTGAACATCACAACCAATACTAAGAGGTATTTGAAAATGCTTGTAGTCAGGAAGCTCATGTGGCCCTGACAGGATTATGTGGTCAATGAGACAGCCCACTAAACTAAAATAAAAAAGGGACTAAATTCTGCTGCTTCTGTATGGTTATGAGACTCGTGTTGTGCAAAAACCACACCTGCCAGTAGAAGAAGATCCCTCACATACATGTGTAGAGCTTGAGGAGGGGTGTTCTAAACAGAGCTGAAGTGTTTGTTGTGTTGATTGCATGTCCAGTAAGACACTGACAATGACCACCTAGCTACAGTGGATGCATGGTCCGTATAGCTGACAAATAATTTCCTAAACACATCAAGTCTCCAAATGGAGAGAGAAAAGAGGTGTATTTGTCAAGACAGTGCTCCGGGAACACCCAAAAGGCATGTTTAACTGCATACAATATAGCCAGACGCTGCTTCCTTGGTTGAAAAAGAAGGAGAGATGAAACACCTGCATGAAGGAAGCTGTGAGTTTCTTTGGATATCTGTTTGATTTTCACATCCATATAACTTATAGCTGTACTCAACATCAATTCCTTGTCACTGAGGTCCAGGCAACTGCACTGGCTAAAGTCTAGCTCCGTATAAAGACGACATGTAGACAAAACAAGCATATACTTGGTCAGGGATGAGCTAAGCAAGCAGTGACTTCAGTAGGACAGCACCTCAGTCATGAGTGACATCTAAATTACCTGATAAAAGCAGCTTCTAGCACATTGTCCTGTAAAAGCACCGGTCAGGCTTGAGTAGGTGTGGGTTTCCTCAGCTAAAATAAACTGCAGGGTAGCAATCACTTATTCATAAAATAGCTAATAGTTTATTTGAGAACAATATGCTAAATGATATGAAAGGTGCTGAGGAACTGACTCATGAAAAATCAGGTGAGGAGAAAATCCATTAGAAATTTTGCATAAGTTAGTGATGGTTTTCTTGACTGATAACTGCAAATAAGAACATAGTGTAAGAATGCACATGCCAGAACAACTCAATGATCCATGTAAACTCATATATTGCCTCTGGTAGTGTTGCATACCTAAATATTTACAGAAAGGTGATATGGAGACATAATTATAATAACTACTCATATAAGGCTGAATTCTGCCATTGTAGGTTACAGTGAACAGCAGCGTACCTATGTGAGTAGTCTGTCTAATTCTAAATATGTAGTGCTGTGCAATGCAAGAGTGATAGTTTTGCAGGGGAGGGAAAGGAAATACCTTTATGACCTCATGTTATCCATTTATACTCTGAGTCATTAAAATGATTACTTCTTATAAAAGTTATCTTTGCTAGTAATAGAATATGTGGGCAAATACTCCCTCTGACAATCAGTGTGCTTTGGATCAGATTCAAAACATACATATTATTCAAACTTAACTTTCCTTGACTCTTACTGACTTATATTCCCTAAAAAGAAAACATCTGACTCTCCATAAAACTGTAGTCAATGGTGAAATTCCTGTCAAGTACTTCAGGTTCAGTGTGCTTCTCAGGTTAATTGTAAATTACACTGTAATTTGTTATGTAAAAATAAGATTCTGTACCAGTAGTTTTCAACCTGTGACCCACCAGTGAATAAGGAGCAAGAGTCTATTGTCAGTAGATTAAATTTATTACACCGTGTCCCTTCCATCAATGGAAAAATTTAGGGGACCTACAAATCAAAGAAGATCCAAGAACACTCCACTGTGTCCAAACATGTAGCATCTAAACAAGCTGCCTTTCTGTTTTTTTAAATTATAGAGTAACTTTACTGTTGATCATGTAAGTTATTTTCTGTAAGAGCTGAGGGGCTCACTAAGAGAAACTAAAGAGAAATGGAAGAGAGTATGAAAAACAGATGAGTTTCATAAAACTGTGGTTCACTTCATGCCCACACGTCTAGGTTTTCTGTCTATGGAAATGAAGTTACAGTACAGTGATGATTCATAACAGGGTCTTGCTCTGATGTGGCAGTAGGGATATGGCAGGACTGTATTCCCTGATCAAGGAAGCAAGAATTTCTCCCAGGTCCTGCAATTTAGATTTAGAAGAAAATATATCTTGCTATAACAGTTAAGACAGTAAACTCCACCAGTTCATCCAGTTTAATCCACTTTTGCTCAAATACTTTGGTGGCTAATCTGATTCAGACAGTGTGTCATTTTATTTCTCAATAATTTTATTTCAGTTAACCACATTTTGCTAGTCGGTATTTTTTTTCGCAACCATAGTGATGAAATATGTTTATTGGATACAGATACAAGAATTCTAAGCAGGTGTCTAGCTTTGTTAAGTTTCGGTAATTCAGAAATTCTCCTGTCTATGTTACTAATAACAGAAAGTTAAACAATATAACCCTTTGTTTCTCTGATATCAAATCATAAATCACTCAATTTGGAATTGGCCAAGAAGATATGAGAATATTTATCTTCAGTTCAATATCTTAATATTTCTTCCAGAATTTTGCTATTAATCTTGTCTGATTTTCAGAAGATTTTTGTCAGTTAGTAAGCAGATGTAGTTTTCCTCCTCTGCTGGCCATATCTTTATTGGATTTGGTGTCTTCTGGCACAGGATGGTGGCAGTGCAATCTGTTATGATATTGTTATGAGAGTGACATCTGATACTTAGTGACACTGACAATTGATACTTAAGATGTATTTTTTGGCTAATTTTTAAGCTGGTATTTTCCTTCAGTGCTGTTGAAAATATCCTTATAAACAAAGTATTCTTAGGTTCAGAGATGGTTACTTTCATTACAAAAACCAGTAACTCCTATCTTGTGTTACAGTGGAGGACAAAAAGGAACACCTTTTTGGCTTTTATTTTTAGTTTTGAAAACATGACTTTTGTCATTCTTTGATTACATACTTTTTACTTTCTTTTCATGAAAATTCAATATTTTTTACATTTGTCTTGGCCATTTTAGTGTTGCAAAATGTTGTATAAATACACAATTAATTCTGATAAAGAACTGTGATACCTCTAAATCGTGTTGCAGAGGAGAGAACATTTTGATCCATTCCTGCACATATACATAATCCAACCACCCACAGAGCATTTAGACACACAGAGTATTCATAAACCCACAATAATGATCTTTCTGGATTCTTTCTTATTCCTACACTAGAGGTGTTTGGATCAAAATGAAATGATTTAAGGAAAAAATAAATAAATAAATCAGTACTGCATTGCATAATTTCCTTTTATTATTATTTTTTTCCACATGTAGTTTGTTACTTGTTCTTCTGATTCTGATGAAGAATGAGATGACTGTTTTACTTAGGTACCTGCTGGTGTTTTAGATTGTCTTCTTCCTGAAACTCTAAATGTGTTTTATCAGTATTCAAGAATTTTAAACTTTTCACAGGTATTTACAACATTCATGGCTCACCATATTACTTATTTAATCAAAGTGTTGTGTTTATTGGTATTTTGTAGACTCATCTTTGTGCCAAGCTGAGTGATTTTGCTAGTAAATTCTGTCATGATGGCGATCACAGCTTTTAAATCTGTGTTAGCATATCAAATTATGTTTGTGGCTGTACTAGAGCTTGGAACACCTCCATTCTAAACTCTTTCAATTTCAAAGCTGACTATTTATTTGTACTCTGTTTTTGTATGACTTAATCAGCTTTTAATGTATAACAGCATTCCACCCCATGGCTACAAATGTTTTGTACTGCCTCGAGGAGAAATATCCATATAATTAAAATTCTAGATACTTAATACCTCTCTTGCCTTCAGCAGCCTTTCTCAATAGCATTCCTGCTGACAGAAATTTGGCCTAAGACCAGACGTAGATACTGAATTCTCAGAAGGAAATCTGTATTAAAAAGGAGGAAGCTGTGCAACAGAGATCACCTTACTGATATATTTATCTTATAATACGTCTTTATTTCCCTTTGACTCTCTTACTTCATTTTAAAAAGTTCAGAATAGAGACCGTAACATCTCTTTGCAGTTCTAAGGAAAACTCTGTGAAGCTGCTAAGAGGTGTCTACTATTAAACTAACTCATAGCTAGTAGACTGCACTGAGTGAATACACTGGGGTGTGGATATACAAAAGGGTATATACATCTCTCTTGTAAAAGCGAACTATAAATTAGTAATAGAGACACACACACACTTTTTTGTATATATTATCAAGGAATTTCCATGAATCACAGAATCATAGGGGTTAGAATGGACCTCTGGAGGTAATCTAGTCCAACCTCCCTGACAAAGCGGGTTGGTCTTGATCAGGTTGCACAAGAACATGTCCAGGAGGGTTTTGAAAGTCTCCAGAGAAGGAGACTCCACAACCTCTCTGGTCAGCCTCTTCCATCACCCTCAAAGGAAAGAATTTTTTCCTCCTGTTCAGATGGACCTTGCTGTGTTCTGATTTGTGCTCATTGCCCCTTGTCCTATTGCGGGGCACCACTGAAGAGTGCCTGGCACCATCCCCTTCACACCCACCCTTTAGATATTTGTAAACATTGACAAGAACCCCTCTCAGTCTTCTCTTCCCCATGCTAAACAGCCCCAGGTCTCAGTCTTTCCTTGTTAGAGTAACATTCCAGTCCCCTCATCATCTTCATAGCCCTCTGCTGGTCGTCTCTCTCCAGTAGTTCCCTGCCTCTCTTGAATTGGGGAGCCAAGAACTGGAGACAGTACTCCAGATGTGTCCTCACTGGGACAAAGTAGAGGTGGAGGAGAACTTCCCTCTCTACTGTTTTATTTAACAAACTCATCAATTACAGTCATTTAGCCCATGTCTCTTTCCTGGACAAGATGATGAGACATCAATTACAATGCTTCTTGATATTTAATATTCTTACACTATAGCTTTTTTGAATAAATATTGGTTGTATGTTTGAGCTGTTCATCCTTACAGTAAATGGAATTACATTACATGGAAGTACATGGATTAATGCAGGAGTATTTTTTATCCTCTGAATCATATTTGAAAAAATTTCCTGCCTAACAGGATTTTAATTTGTTTGTAGCCACTATATTTATTAACAAAACAAGATAGGAGGGGCTGGAATCTTACTGTTCAGAGGCAAAAGGATCTCCAAATGACAACATACTAGGAACACATTTGAAAAAAATGCAGCTGTTTTAGAACCTGAGCCCCTCAATATGAACATTGACTATATTAGCCTTTGTCATTTATACATATATATATGTATGAAGGTCATTTAGCTTTTGGTTAACTCTGTTGTGCATAAGGAAAATAAACAAATAAAAAGTCGTTGGGAGAAGAGATATATTCATGATTAATTATTTGATATGACTGACTACTTACCTAAATAAATGACACAGCGGAAATTGAAATGGAAATGGGTTGTAAATCTGCCAGATATGACAATGAGAAAAGTAAGATTGTCTAACCAATGTGAAAGTAGAAGGAACTCCTAAAATGTTTTGTTAAGTGTTAATGTATTGGTAACAATTTTGAATTTCCAACTGCCATGTTATCATCAGCATGCATATAACCGTTTGATCACAGCATCAGATCAGCATTTCATAAAGCCATGACTACTTTTTAATTAGGCTGGGAGAAGTCAGAGGTAGTTTCTAGATTATGTCTAAATATTTTTACAATGATATCCACAACTGGCCCTTGTGCTTTTGGTCCTTCCTCTTAATCCCTTCAGCTCTGTTTTAAGCTGTTTTATTTATGTTTTTCTAAGGAGATATTGAAATGGAGGTAGACTTGGCTGATTATAGTTGCAGCTTGGTTTCAATTTATGGCAACTAAATCTGAATACTTCTGGAAATTTTGAAAAAAATATGTACAAGGGAGGCTACTAAAATCATTAGTCAACTGGGAAACATCCCCTTTTCACAACCACATAGAATGAAAGAATGAATAACATGGGCACAACTATCAGTGATGCAAATTGTTCTCTCTGCATCAAAGCTGATGATGAAACAATAATTTAAATTTATGAACTGAACTGTTGTTCCTCTCAGTTTCCCATAAGTAGCCATATTAAAAATCTTGCTAGAGGATATTTAATTTTAAGTAGGAATGACATGTGTCCACAGAATTGAGTGTAGGATATTGAATGAACTACATTTGTTATTAAAATTTCCTTGGAAAGATAAGATGCCAGTAAAATGACTGGAAAAATGTGATTTTTCTTTCTCCCCAGAAATATTATGAAATACTTATAGTGTAACAGTCCACTTGGTAGATCCCTAAAGGATAATTTCTTTTTTCTCTCTATATATAGTTTATTCCCTTCCAAGTATTACATGCTTCTTTTATTTAGTTTCCTTTTATACCATAAAACTTGACTGTCACTAGTTATATTTTGTTAGGATACAAAATAGCCCATTCAGCAATTGTTTTGCATTCACACCTTGCATTTCAAAAGAGGAAAAAAAGTTACAGAAGAAAGTGCAGCTGAGGACAGGCAATGTAATCTTTCTTATTTTTATTGTATTTGACTCTATGGAAACTAACTGGCACTATTAATGAAGTAAGCTGCACTTCATCCTAAGTAAAGATAGCAGAATTTGAATACTTTTAAGAGAGAGAGAAATGAAACTGGATAGATTTTACTTATGAACACGGTAGTCTGAAGGTAGAGGCTAAAGAAGATTTTCCTCTAGTTTTGAAAAATATTCAGCCTGGAAAATACAATAAACCCATAATGTCCTAACTCAGGGAATGATACCCTTAAGACATGCTGAAAAGTGTCTGCAGAGCTTATCTCCCTGAATCATAAAGAAGATTGTCATTATCCGTAGGAAAGTATCATCTTAAACATCAAAACTGAAGAGATCAGTATTCTCCCTAAGTCCTCTATGTCTAAAATGCATATCTGTCCTTTATCTAAAGGAAAGTCTTATTTACCTTTTTCATTTTCTACTGAGCAGTTACCAAGAAATTCTTTATTTATTGCTTTGAAATAAAGGACTAATAAAATTTATAAACAGGTTCCTACTGACTGTTTTCTGATTCCAAAAACCACTGGCCTTTATCAGTGAAAATAAAAAGTATACTAATTATATAAGCTGATGGGAGGGATACTGGACACTGACTCTTGTCATCTGCAATTGCGTTACTCCCAGAACCCCCAGAGAGTTACTGGAGACAGACTGATTTTGTGCTAAGGTGACAGACAAGTCCTCCTGGTATTCAAAGTAGAGGCCCAGAAGTGTGGACATCTCATATAACAATCCTGTCTTACTTTCAATAACATATAACTCTCATATAACAATCCTGGTTTTGCTAGTGACTGACAAAATGAACACAGGCATGATCTTTTAAACGTAATTTTTATTGACACAAAATAAGGTAAATGTGTGTGTGTGGATACAGATATAGACATATGGTTGAAGTTGAAAGGTTTAGCTTCTTGGGTTTTTTTTGCTTTTTGGGGGAAGAGAATAACACATAGAAGAGGCTAATTTGTGGTGCTGGGAATGAGCCTTTAGTCCAACACCTTTGAGGGACTCATGGCATACATGTGATGTGGGCAGTCAATGAGTTGCAAATGGACAGCCTGTGATGCTGAGATATAAGATATAAAAAGTCTGGACCTTATGTCACACTTGCTGATGTCCACTGCCAGCCCACTGACAGTGGCACTTTCCTGGGGCAAATGTCCACAGCAAATGAGATCAAAAATGCACTGGTTCCTATTCTGAAACTGGCTTCTGAAAACATTAGTTCCTGCCATCAGCACAGTCATCTATTACATGAGAGTCACTTAATCTACCTAGTTCTACCTGTCTGTATTTCTTTGCACAACCACCACTGTGTGAGTGACATAGAATTCATTAAGTAATAGTGCTTATATTCTGTACATGTATATTTAGGTAGAATGCCTGCAAGTTTTTCAATGCTGCATGTGCATAAGGCTCCTTATAGTTAATATTCATTAAATCTGTTCTGAAATTCTGAAAGATGTTACACAAAATAAACTTCTAGCATACCATGCACCATTCTCTCTCATCATCTAATACACCCTCTTTGCTTCACCTTTGAGCAAAAAATGCTATTAAACTCCATTCTTAATATGATAGCAATCTACTTTTTTGATCCTGGGCAGAGACAGCTGGTTTTTATTATACAGAGAGAAACAGCTATTCAAGTGGCTATTCTATCATTGATTTGTAGCTTTGGTTTAAAGGTGCTTCATTCACTTCCTCCTAACTAATCCATTAGAATCATCAACGATTCCTTTATTAATATATCTTGTACCTGTGATTTATGACCAGCATTAGTGCTGTCACAGTCATGGAGGTAAAGGATTATATCTGTCTTCTGTGGACACTTAGGTTACTCATCCATTTTACCAGCAGCTTTTGTCTTACTCTCAGCTGGACTGCAATTATGAGAGCATGATGTAATAGCACACTGCTGCTACTTCTAGTCCTTTCTCATTTGCCTGATTTGGTATCTTCTAGTTGAGCAAAACTTTAAGAACTCCAGCTTGCTTTGTTTAAGCAAATTTTCTAATGTCGTATTGATAAAAAAAAATGCAACTTGAAAATATATTCTTGTAAGAATTTTGGATTTAGTTATGCTTTGTGGTAGATGAATGCAACAGCAGTAGGATAGTCAGACTCTCAGGAGTGGATAAATACTGTAGATAAGTTTGCTGAAGAAAGATGAATTTGTTGTCTTTAGGCATAAGCATCATGTACTGTTTAGAAGCAGTATGTACTCTTGATTACCAATAATTTATAGATTTTGTACTTTTTTTTTCTTTCTTTTACTTTTTTTTTACTTTTTTTTTTAATTCTTGCTCTCTGGGAGCAAAGAATGAAAAGATTTTGTCTTCTACTTCCACACTGAGTCCCTTACTGGTGGTAGGATCCTTACACCTACAATTGCAGGTATAGAAGTTTATATTTATAACACCTATAATATATCTATATATGAAAATTAATTATAAGCTGTTTTTATACATTGTTATTCTAAATAAAAAATGAAAACTTGTATCATTAATTAATGATCTGTTAAGGAGATTGTTTACATGCCAAGAAGTTAAAAAATAGCTATCACCAATGAGTAAATGGTGGAAATGTAGTGTGTCTATATGTGTGAGTCAGAGCAAAGCTTTTTTAAACAGGTTGGGTCTTCACAATCCCCTTCAGTATTTTATCATCAGAATGTGGACTGACTGTGACCAATTAAGAAAAGAAAGCAGAATCCATGCAATATGTCAAGAAGGTAGGAAAGTCTCAAGGATCATTACAAGTAATGTAAACATCAGTATACATTTTCACAGATTTTTTTGTTTCTCATATTTTATATAATTATGTCAGCCTTAACAATGTAACTCCTTTTGTAGCAAACCAACAGCTTTAGTTTCAACAAAGTCTCCAAAATTCAACATTAAATACTCTGTTAGAGCACATAATAAAGCAAAATTGAGGACATGTTCAAATTAGAGGCTAAATTTAAGAGTTAATATTCTTATGTCATCCTCAACAGATCTTCAGGTTATGGAAGGCCTTGCATTTTAAATGTAATTTTTGTTTTATCCATTGTGACTGAAGGCTTATGTTAGGGTGGAAAAATAGTATATGCAAATTTTGAAAATGATAAGTAAAATAACAGCTTCCATCTCAGATTTGAACTCATAAAGTTCCACTCTTGTGTTTGATGTGTTCCCCACTGACATCACTTGGCCTGTGTGGAGTTAAATGAGGTGGTGCAGGACTGGAGCTTAACTGGGAAACTAGACTGTACTCATCCATACCTTAGGAATGTTCATATTTTAAAAAAATGAAGCAGGATTTTTTCAGCGTTGAACAACTGTTTACAGCAGAATAATATTTTGGGGTTCTTTGGCAAAGGGTAATATTTTAGTTTTCAGTGATATATTAAAAATCATTACAAGTGAGACAGTAGTTTGGTAACTGGATGATGATGGAATTGTAGTCTCCTTTCTTTTTCAGTAGGAAATAAAAGGTGAATGATAACTACTGAACTGAGAGAGGTTGTTAATGTGAATAAAAGCATAACTTTTACCAAGGCTCAGAAATCTTTGCAGAAACTATGCCAATGTTCTTTATACTCCCATATAAATGTCATTGTTTTACTGAAAACTGTGTTAGAAGAATCTACAATACGTTGCCATAGCACCTTGACAACTTAAAATAAATTTCTGATCACAAAGAGCAAAAGCAGCAGGAGAAACTTAAGTCATAGCTTTTATGCAATTTCCAGAATTATCAGGCAGCTGAAATACTTGTGTGTGCAGTGATCATTTGGAAGATTTTTCTGTACTCCTCATTCAAACTTAAGAGGAAAGAGGAAAGTATTTAGTGTTTTAAAATCTTGTTCATTACAATAGCTGATGTGCATACATAATGCCATGGTAATATGTTCTGCTGCATTTTAATGGATTAAAAGTTTGGAAACATAAAGTCTGTCAAATAGTTCAGTATTTGAAGAAAGATCTTTATCTGCAGAGCAAAAATGTATTTTTTATTTTTCTTATGAAAAAAATACACTATAAAAAGCCATATATATGTTGCTCATAAACACCAGTCACATTTGGATTCCACAGCAATAAACTTGTTCAGACCTGGAAATGGCAGTAAAACATGGATTAGCAGCCCCAGAAGTGTGTGTTATGTTAATTCATATCAAATGTTGAAGGGGAAAAGGTTATGTATTGTATTTGCTATTACATGGCTTTCCTGTGAAATTCATTAAAACTGGTCTGAAATGACAAACAAAACCATACAAAACCCTCCCTACCCTTCCCTCCTAAAATCTTAAGCGATGAGAAAAACAAACACTGTCTATTAAAATATTTAAGAAACAGGGTGGGGAAAAGCCTATAACATGCAAGGATCTATTCAAAGTAGATGTTTTGACCAAACATGGGATCCCTTAGGGCAGAAAGATAGGTCACAAAGTCTTCCTCAGGCATGTAGTTTGCTCTGCAAGGCAAGATTTATGATTTTGTTGTCTGCTCCTCTAACAAGATAATTCCTGTCAACATATCAAGTTTGTGGATGAAGCAAGATCAAAGCTCAAACACTCTGCTTTGTGCTAGATGAGAGCTCATCCTAGAGACATGGCTTCCCTGCAAGAGGTATACACATATATGCTGCTTCAGTCAGACCAGTATCAGAACAAACCATGGCCACAGTGGCAACACCAGTGCCCTTTATTTTGCATAAACACATATACAAGCATTTAATAACATTAAGTTCATTGTGCTCTTTATAGCAACAAGAACTCCTTCTGATTCAGTTTCAGGGAGGTTTCTGGGAGGCTACTGCCAAGACAGAGGAGGTGTCTTGAGCACCTCTGCCCTCCAGTAACTGCCTAGTTCACTCCTCTTGAAGCTGTTACTCCATATAACTTCCACTGTCACTATTTAAATAAATCTCTGCCCTCTACACTCCTCTGCTGAAGATTGATTTCCCCTGCTGTAAGGTTGCAAACAAAAATCCAAAACAGATCATTTGCACCACAGATGAGGATGAATTTGTCCTGCAATATCCAACTGTGAACTGTAACATTCAAAACCAGAAATCTGGGCTCTTCATTCTTACATTGGGGGCTGTTGCCACTGGTTAGCGAGACAGTAAAATGGTGCAAATAAATACTTTCAGATTAAAGGTGTCGCTCTACTGTAGTCAGTGAGAGGTGCTGCTTGCCCAAGAGGGGCCACCTGCACCTACTACACCACCTCCTTCTCTCTGGGACTGTGATCAGATGCTGCTGATCTCAGGTTGATGCAGAAGGAGCCCCTCGTGCTAAGGGTGCTCCAAGTGGGACACTGGACACCTTGGTCTGGGCCCTATCTCTGAGGACACTTGCTGACAATCTGAACAGAACAGAATTTTCTAGGATGTGTTAGTATGAAAGTGAGATTTTTTTTGAAAAAAAAAGATAAATTGAAGATGGATGGCAATATCCAGTTTAGTCTTCTTTGGTCGTGGTCACTGGCAGGCAGCCTGTGAGGGGACTACCTGCAACCTACCCACAAAGTTATGTTCAGGTGAAATGTGTTAGCAGAGGACTGGATGTAGATGTCTTCCCTACTCCTCTTCATAGCTTCATGTTTTGTGGTAAGGAAGAGATACTATTTTCCTTTGTTCTGTTACCATCTCTTTGTTGTTGCTGTTGTTGTTGTTTGGTTTTTTTTATTTTTTTTTTTGTCTCAGTAGATGTAAGTATAGGCCAAAACCAGGGAAACTGAGCTAGGAGTGATGCTCAATTCAGGCAGGTGGGTTGCTGTTATTAGTTGTGGTTAAGTTTCTCAAAACAGTCTTCTGATGTATGTGGCTGATTATTCAACTTTTTCTTTTTATAGAGTGGTAAATCAGGTGTCTCCTTAACCATATGCATAATGAGGCTCATCTTAATGAACCTGTGACACAGGTTAGAATGTGACCTAGGGTTTCTATTTTCCTCTGCTTCAATAAACATTTAATTGGCAGACATTTTAATGAAGTCATAACTTTTATCTCTTTAATCCATCCCTTAGAAGAAGGAAGGATTAATTTAGCAAGGTAAACTGGCAGAGTTCTTAGGAAGTGTTATTGAAAGCTGAAGCTGGCGACATGTTAAACAGAAGGAAAAGCTGACTGAATGACAGCATGTCTTCCAAAATAGTATAAAACCTTTACTTTGAGGCTTAGGCTGTTTTGTTATAAGTAAGAAAATACAGAAACAATGAACTTCAACTGAATGTAGTAGTGCAGAATGACATCATTTTAAAGTCACAAACAGGTGTTTTGTTTGTTTATTTTTTTCCTTAGATGTAAAAAATGCAGCTTACTTTTTTAAAAAAAAACTATAATTTGGAATTCGTTGGCGCAAAAATATCAAATTTAACTTTAGTAACAGTGACAGGAAAAAGGAGTGTTGTAATAGATACTTTCTACTTCTGAGTAATAAATATCCCCAGATTAACTAATGTAGAGAGGTTCTAGGGCTCATGATCTGTGACAGTCTTTAAAATGTTTGTGTTAAAACTGATGTTGTCAAATTAATCCTGTAAAAAGAAAAATGTACAGAAGAGATTTTTAAACTCTCAATCTAACATATGTGCATTTAATCTACTTGCATGTTACTGTTTGCATTGCATGTGTAACTTGGGCTTTCTGGGAATCTTTGCTAATGAGGCATATAATGAATCCACTGCCTTTAAAAGACTGCAAGAGTGTTATTCATCTCCTTATTCCTACTAAAATTTCACTGGAATTCTGATTATCTGCTGCTTTTTAAAGGAATTCCTATGAATAGTAGAATTTCTAATGGCAATGCTCCAGCACCTATCAATAGGATAAAAAAAAATATTTGGCTGTTTTGAACAGATGTGGTACACTTGAAAATACTGAGGACATCGGAACTGCCTATGTTCTTATGCATTAGTTGCACAGAGCGAATAGAAACATTTGGAAATAAAGCGTCCTGGTTGACCAGGATAGCTTCAGTGGATATCTTGTCCATTTTCCTCTTCCCAGTGCAGTGACATCGAGGAAATAGCATTGCTTTTGGAGAGTCTGTGCTCTTTGAAGAGTTTGTGGCCTGGAATAGAATTGTGCACTCAAGTGATAACTAATAACAGTGAGAGATGAAAACATTACATAACTTAAAAAGAAATGGACTTGCAAAAGGATATGAACTAATGATGCAGAGGAGATGAAGGTGGAGAAAGGGAAATGGTGTAGACAAAATATAAAACTTACATAAAAGCTCAATACTGGGTCAGGCTAAAGGTCCATCTAGTTCTGTGTCATATATTTGGCCCTGACTAGTACTAAATGCTTAAAAAAGTATACATATAAACCAGACATGTTGAGAGTGTTTAATGTATGGAAGTGTTTTCTCAACTTTAAATAGGTAATAGTGTAAGGTTTTTATGAATGAGAAGTTGTATTTGGACAAAAAATCTTGGTAGCTACTGATGGATTCATCCTCTACCAGTCTAAACCTTTGAATTGCTTTATACTCTTTGCTACAGCCTGTTGTGAAGGCCATGAATTCCCCAAATTAATTGTATGCTTGTGTGAAAGCTGATTCACTCAAAGCTTTTAAAAAAAGACCACTGTGGAAACTCCTTTACAGTTTAGGTCTGCCATCAATTATTTAAACCTGTGCTACTTGACTGCTTCCAAAGCCTTAAGAGAATTTTGAGACACAAGCCCAGCATTACTGCTGGAGGGAATTTTGTTTACTTGGTTAAAATCGACCCCAGTTATTCATAACACACTAATAATGTTACATTTCAGTATAAAATCTACTAGTCTGCCTAGGGATGTCAAGGCTTTAAGTTAACATTTGTCCCCTTTTGTTATTTTGGTAAAAAAACAAGCTCTGTGTGTGGTTTTATAAAAGTGTTAGTCTAAATGTTTCTGCCCCACACTTTCTGTCTTTTCCTGCTTTTTTATTTGGGAAAATCTTTAACTTTACATAATTGCTTTTGTTTTTAAATTTCAAAATGCATAGTCATCATTTAAGTAAGTTGTAATGCAGTCAGTTATTTGAAAATGTTTTTAATGGTCTTGACATTGATCCTTACTGAGAAAGGCACAACTGATGGTACCTACCATGCAAACTACTTCTATTCACAGTTAGTGATCTTTCTTGCCAGCCTCACTCAGGTGGCCTTTGTCCAGTAGTAGAGAAATACACTGGTATAATATGATGGTTGCTTGCTTACCAGCAGTTTGCCTATTCAGGATTCATGTGAATATTTTCACACGAGACCTATAGGCAGCAGAACTGACTATGTGATACTGACCCCAGGCTGGTCTGCACTGCTCTTCAAGCAGACAAATGGCTTTTTGCATTGGTCCATAACGGGTGGCATTTTGTAGAAAAATAGTTGTTTAATAGCCTACAGAAACACCTTCTAGCAAAATGTATTTAACAATCTGTTACATGTATCTTGCACAATGACATGCTAAGGAATTATGTTTGACCAAAAGACTTGAGTGGGGTCTTTTTTTACTAGGTCTGCTGGTACAGTAAAAAATTCTGAATTACCCTATTTTAGGACAAAGAATTGCAGCTCTAATAGAAGTTACTATGAATGTTTTGAGATATATAAGATATATGACCTAGCACATCCTTTAATCTGAAAGTATTTATTTGCAAAAAACTTTGCAATAGTCTTATGAAAGTTTAGTGATTACTTAATTCCATTAAATTCCTTCGAACCGCTACATACCAAGTACCAGGCTGTCTTGGGGACTGCTGCTCCCTTAGACTCTCCAGCAGTCTATGTATGTGATCCATGACTGACTGTCATTGAACATGGGGGAAGAGTAGATCCGGCTGAAAAAGAATAAAACTGTTTTAAAAAAACATTAAAAAAGTGCATCTCAGCCACAATGTAGCTGAGTACACTTTAAAGTGTGTACTTTAGAGCATCAGTAGTGGCTTACTTAAGTTACTGTTTCATGCTTACTGGCAGATATAAACAGACATTTAATGCAACAATGCTTATATTTTCAATTGATTTCTAGATTCAAAATGCCTTTGAAATCTCTGCTAGTGTTTTGTAGGTTAAGTTCCCAGCTTTCATTCTTTTCCTTGCATTTCAATAGGAAGGTGAGAAGAGTGGTGTTAGAACTGTTCATCCAGCAGTCTGTTCTCAGATGATTGTGATGAAAGGTTATAATATACTGTGGAATTCAAACATTGTTTTCATACAATAAAAGCTTTATCTCAGTTACCTGAAGATATGACTATTATTCCTTGTTGGCAGAATGTAGATGGTGGTGATGACAGTTGCACACACGGTAGACTTATGTGAAAATGTTAACTGTATAGGTGTATGTAGTAATTGTAAAAAGAAAACAATCACTCTATTCTTACCTGAAACAGCATGAGGCAAAATCCAATGCATGTGGCTTTCTAAGCTACCGCTGCAGTAACTGCTGCATTTACCAAACACCTTGATGGGGATTTAAATCTTCAGTGGACCTACTCCAGTTTACACCTGGCAACCCAGTCTAATGTGGTAAATTTAATATTTGGTGACATCTGAAGAAGAATAAAACATGGAAATACCAGTACAGGTGATGTAAAACTGTGTAGCTGTTGGAACAGGAAGGATAAGGCTTGGAAGAGCTTTCCAACAGGGCTTATGAGGCATTCTCCTCACTTAGGGATGTAATTTTGTACTGGTGCAGGTAACCAGGGGGTAGCAGGGTGCTGCAGCTGTGGCCTCTGTGAAGAGGGGCTGGGGCTGCCCCATGCTGAACACAGCTAGTCCCAGCCAGATCTGGCCAACCCACTGTAGGGCACAGCTGAGCCCCATGGCCTCAATGGCAGTGCCGCAGGGGCAAGAGTGGCTAAGGGAGGGAAAAACGCTGCCCAGCAGTGAGGGGAGAGGGGAAATGTGTGAGAAACAGCCCTGGGAGCACCCAGGGGAGAAGGGGAGGAGGAGAGGAGGTGATCCAGGTGCCAGAGCAACAATTCACCTGCAGCTCATGGAATATAGTAGTGGAGTAAGTGGATAAGCCCTGAAGGAACTGAGGACATGGAGGACCCATGCTGGAGCGGGTTTGCCCTGAAGGACTGCAGCCTGTGGGAAAAGACCCATAGTGGATCAAGGTAAAAGTGTGAGAAAGAAGGAGTAGCAGAGAGGAGCAGTTATAGACTTATCATTCCTCATCCTCTTGTGACATTCAGGGCGGGGGATGAGGTAGAAGATTTGGGAATGAAGGAGTGAAGTTGAGACCCTGGGAGAAAGGGGTGGTGTGGGAGGAAGGTGATATTTTAATTTGTCTTCATCTCTATCCAAACCTAGTTTAATTGGCAATAAATTTAATAAGTTTTCCCCAAGTCAAGGCTGTTTTGCTTGTGATGGTAACTGGCAAACAATGTCCTGTCCTTATCTTGACCGAAGACTTTCATCTTATTTTATCCCCTGGCTGAGCGGGCATCTGGCAGCCAGCCAAGGTGAGCCCACTACAAACTTTATGAGCCATAGTCAGAGTTAGGCACACTGTCTGGAAGGACTGGTCCCCTCTGAGTTCTGAGCCTTTCGTTCAGTAATGTAGACATGGAGATTTGTAAGACAGTGCTTTCTTTGTATTATTTTTTAAAGTTTGGTCTTTTGTAGATGTGGTGTTAGCTAACGGTGGGACAAAGGAAAGAAGGCAGGTGGATTGGAGGTTTTTTTGTTGTTGCTTGATTTTTTTCAGAACTGTTTGATAAGAGAATTACCTTTTAGTTCTTTCTGTCAGCTGAAGTTCAGAGCCTGCCGTGGCAACTGAAGTTTATTACTATTAGTAGCGATGCCACTGCAAACCACATAGGAAAGAAAAATGTTCCAAAGTCTCAACAAACTCCTGATGTAAAGTGTTTTACTGACTTTTCATTTTCAATTTCCATGTGCTCCAAGGAAGTATTTGCACTGAGGTAAGAAATTCTGAGAGAGCTCATTGTAGGCCCTGAAAGGTGTTATCCAGACTGTAATATTATACTCTTTCATAACTCTGACTTGGAAGTTTAGAAACTACCTCTCACTAGAGCTAGTAGGATATGACTTAAAAATTATTTCAATGCCCGTCTTCCATGATTTTAATGAAAAGCAATCTACCACAGATCCAAAATGTATTAAAATGTGAACTGTGCTTCTGAAAATTGTTTCTTTTCATTCTTCCATGTTAATCTTTACATATTTAGTTTAAGAATTTAATGCTTCTGATAGAAATCCTCAGGTTATCCCTAGTTACCTTAAGAAACATTAACTTGGAAGCAGACAACCTGAGAAAGCAAGCCATCTCTGTGCCAAAAAATTGTTTTGGCACTGACAAGGCTGACTGACTCCTCTCTTGCAACATTTCCCTTCTAAATGCCAGCTGCAGACTGTCATGAGGCTTGTGCAGTTCTTTATCAAGCAACCTTCTGTGATGCCTTTGTAGTAAGCAGTGCTCTCGCTCAGGTTCTTTTCTGTATTGCTATCACCATTGATCTTTTGAGAGATAGGTGACTGAAGCAAAGTTGTCCTCTGGCTAAAGCTACAGATGAACCTGACTAGATTATGCACTGAATTCTGAGTCTATTCTGTCACATTTGCTTCTGCTTTGAAAGAGGCCTCAATTTAGAGATCTTAGGGAGAACATCAGGTTTTGGAAAGCCTCGCCAAAAGACCAAATTGTGTCTTGATGTGTAGGTATGTTCTCTGTTCTTATTAGTCCCTGTTGTTAAGAGAAGAACACAATTAAATGCAAGTGTAACAAGAAAAACTGCCAGAAAATTTACTAGGTCAGGCCACAAAATGGTGTGCAAACAAAAGAAACAGAGACATCCTGCATATCATGTTTTCACCCTCCTCTGAGAGACTCGTTATTTACCTTTTATGTCCTTGTTTTCTTTCCCAAGTTACAAGGTCTCTGTACCTACCTAATTTTGGATCAAGGTCTTCCCCCAACAGCAAAGAAAGGAACTGTTCTTTAATGTAGTTGTGATAATGTAGAGGTCTGCCAGACACTGTCTTCTCCCTCAATGCCACTTATACCTGATGTGTACAATTCTGCATTAAATGGCATGACTGAGTCAGCAGCTGTGAAGCCCTTGTCTCGTATCACTTCTGTGTTTGCCGTTTGTTGTTCCACCCTTGAATCTGCAAAGTCTGGGGTCCCCTCTTTTTCTGTGGCTGAGACAGAAAACCTTAGAAAGTGAGGTATTATGATTGTTTCATTAAGAACACCACCACAACAACAAAAAAATAGTTGAATTTCATGCATGATCAGGTAAACAATGGTTGCCTGATCAAACATCAAAACCTTGATATTACCCAACTTTATTATACAGTTGCTAAGGAAAACACTGTATGTGGAGAAAGGTGAGGACAAGGTGGTTTGCAAGATGTCCAGAGATGAAGCTAAAATGCTTCTTGGAAAAAGCAAGCAATAGACAATAGATGGGGAAAACATAACACTGCTGTCTGAGTAAGGCTGGTAATTGTTAAACACATGTAAATAGCATATAACCGAACAAGATTAAGGTATAAAATAATAACAAAAAAAGTTTTAGCTGCATACAATTCACTTAAACATTTAACATCTATTAAAAAAAACCCAAACCTCTGATGCCTTTGATTAGATAGATGTGTTACAATAATTCAGAAACATGCTGCATATAAGAAAACAGTAGCTCTAGTCCTGTCCTAAACAATAGGATTGAAAACCATATCAAAAAGTCTGTTTTCTTAGTATGTCCAGACCTTTACAGACCAACGTGTTTATATGCTTTAGCTAGGATAAGATTCAGATAAGAACCCATTTTGAGATATTTCTTCTCACAGAACTGATATGATCTGCAACTTGCATGTTGCTGAAATGCTTTGTATGAAGATGCAAAAAGAAAGCTTTCATTAATGTATGGATGTAACATTTCTGTGTGAATGTTAGTGGCTTTTTTCTGAAGTAAAATTATATTTTTTTAATGGAATTTCTAGCAAACAGTTCAAAATGAAACAGAAATCATTACTTTCTTTAATGTTTCTAAAATAAGAAAGAAAGCCTCTTATACTGACTCTGTGTTTGCACGATGTTTATAAACAGTGCTGAGGATAATCCATCATCTGTCCTGAACTTCAGAATGATGACATCTGGACTACGTCCTCACAATGGTGCAGCACTGACACTTCAAACAAACTCAGAAAACATTAAAAAAAAAAACAAACCAAACAAAAAGCCCCGCTACTTACTACCATCCCAGGAGCATAATCATCTGTGTGCAAACAAAAGACTAAAAGACTAATTTTTGTCAGGAAATATTTGAAATTTTTTTTTGTTTTGGTTTGGGTTCTTTGTGGTTGTTTGTTTGTTTTTTTTTTGTTTTGGTTTGGTTTTGTGGGTTTTTTTGTGTGTGTGTGGGGGGGGTAGGGGGGGGTGGTTTTGGTTTGTTTGTTTGTTTGTTTTCTGTTGCCTATTTCTGTCTT
>JANHFX010000626.1:0-30622 GCA_027560015.1 Chloroceryle amazona | reverse complement strand
TTTGTTTGTTGTTTGGTTGTTTTTTTTTGTTTGTGTTTTTTTTTTTTTTTTTTTTTTTTTTTTGGTGGTGTTTTTTTGTTTTGTGTTGTTTTGTGGGGGGGGTGTTGGGGGGCTTTTTATGTTGTGGGGTTTTTTTGTGTTCTGTTTGTTTGGTTGTTGTTGGTTTTGAAATCATTTCAGCTAGCATGCCATCTCTTGGGATTTCAAGTGGTTGGGAATTTCAGAAGCAGCTGGCATTCTTCCACCTAAGGGTGCTTGGGTTAAAGTAGCATATTCTAGGTCAATGCATTTTACCTGTGTGACTGGAAAATAGGAGCAGATGTGAATGACGCTAAAA
Source organism: Chloroceryle amazona (assembly GCA_027560015.1). Lineage (NCBI taxonomy): Eukaryota > Metazoa > Chordata > Aves > Coraciiformes > Cerylidae > Chloroceryle > Chloroceryle amazona. The sequence continues at coordinate 30,285 of JANHFX010000626.1, read as the reverse complement.
CAAGATGGTCTGGCACTTCAGGCGATCAATGATTATACAGAATTAAAAGCCTGACATATTTGATCAAAGGGAAAACACAAATTTATCGGAACAGGGATGGCCAGTAATTGCTGCCATCACAAGCTTCAGCTTTGGAGGGTGAAGCTACAGCTGCTGGCAACAGAATTAACCTTCACTCTAGAGGCTCTCGTGATGATTTAGATTTTGTAAGAATAGCATAAATAATTCTGTTTAAAATAAAGCCCACGGAAATCACACTGTGGCGATGCAGTTTTGCCAAGATGGAAGTCTACAATGATAGAGGGACAATGGCTTTTCGGAGAGGGAACAGCAGGACAGCTCATATGTGAGTGGTTGCACCGAGTCTGCCAAAAGAGATCTAATTCCATCTTTTTGCATCCAGCAAAATTATGTAGCACAAGAGGGTTTGTAAACTGCAGAAGCATTAATTCAGATAGCCTCGTACATACTGCAGGAGAGTATCTAGCTGTGCACTGGGAAAGGCTAGAAAAATCAGATATGTAAGCTAAACTCACTGATAATAACTTCAGTATGAAAGGGCTTTTTGAGCACCTGATGTTTATCAGAAATCAGGATTTTCATGGCAGAACACGTTTTAACATCAAACTCCTCAGTGATTTCTCACTGCAGTTTCTGTGCCACCTCCCATATTGCAAAACTCAACACTGGGCTAGGCAACAGCCCAATGTTTATTAATAAGGAAGGTCTGGGCTATACAGAAGTCCTCTCCATAATCAATTTATAACAATAATTTAAAAAAATTAAGGAAAGAAATTCAACCTGTTTCTTGCTGCTAGTATATCAATGAATGGATCATCATTTTAATACAAAATGCAACATAAAAGAGCCAAATACAGAATGTCATTTAAACTTGGGACATTTAAACTTGGGATATTTCCTAAGAAAGTGGTAATAAAATTAATCAGGATGTAACTATCTAAAATTTTAAGGGCCAGAAAAGGAAGACTAGAAGATTCATTTTATTCATGATCATGAATAACAGTTTGTCTGACATTTATTTGCATCTCTTTAGAGAGAGAAGAAATAAGCATGTTTCCTTTGGGGGGGGTCTTAGTTTAAAGTACGCCTATAGGGGATTTAAGTCCCTACAACAGACAGGAACATGAAAAACAAATAATATTTTTTCATCTCAAGATAGAAATGTATCTCCATTTTTTTCTGATGTTCTAATGTAACATAAAGGATTATTGAATTTTTCATAGCAATGCAAATAACACGAAGTCAGGGCAGTTAAAGTCTGCACTGAACAAGAATCAAGTATTGATATCTGTGTTTCATTTACCAGGAAGCAAAGATGATAGTGGTGTTATGTATCTGATTAATAAAGCCATAATTATTTGCAAAGTTTTGATAAAAGGAAAACCCATTTTAAAATGTTTTCTAGTGTAGTGTTTTATTTGATATTCTATATTTGTTAAACAACTGGAAATTATCCTTAGCTGATGTTAACCATTTATACAGGTTGGCATTCATAGTTTCTTAAGCTGTGATAAGTTTTTGGTTAGTATCCCCCCATTCCAAGAAATATGAAGGTGACACTGTTGGCAGTTTATGCCTTCATGATCTACTGAAATCCATTAATGGTATCTCAGATGAAAGACTTCCCATTGTTAGAATGTTTCTCCATCTACACTTAATAACACATAGTCTTGCTTCAGATTTATTTCTCTGTGAAGTATCTCTGGAGCCAGAGAACTAAAAATCTCCATGATTCAAGTTAGCATTCAAGTTCTGTGAGGACCTTTATAGAAAATACTTTTTCTATAAATTAAACTGTAGCTAAATAGTCACACATTATTAGTACTGGAGTCATTGCTATTACCAGGCTCTTAACTTGAGACACATCTCTCGTCATCAAGGAGTGTTCAGTGCTGAATTAGATACCTCACACAATGAGTGCATAAACTGTAAATTTTCTCATAGAATATCTAACAGTCAACAAAACTGTTGTCTGCAGTTAAATGCACGAGAGGACAATGGGGCTTGTTACCCCTAGGCTAAATTTTGAGCTTTTGAAACTAGTTGTTATTAAGCTTAATTGATAAAGAAAAAGGCAAGGATTCAGCCATTGGGAGAAGGTTATAGATTATAGCTCCTATATCTCCTTAGGGTAAGAGTCTCCAAGACCTTTACCAAGGGGTAAAAAGCACCAAGGGACGTGATGTCAATTGACTGATACTCTAGACAATGTAAATTTAATGCTGAAGTGTTTCAGGTACCTCTCAAATGCTGTCCTTTTGTGGATCTAAATCTTTAATCACTAGTTGCATGTGAGATTGATATTGTAAAAGTTACATGTATGAAAAAAAGTGCTATAAAAATCCCTTTGCTTAAGCAACTCATGATCCATGAAAATAATTTCTTAGTATATTTTATTATTTTGCACTCTAAATAGTGTCTTTACAGACAAAAGTAACTACTGACTTTATGGGGGTTCTAGAAGAGATTTTATGCGTGTTTTAGAAGGAATTTAGCAGTCCTGTGCCCCCTAGATGTTAAAAATATGGTGGTTAACATGTCTGTAAATTGACTGCTGGCTTCTTCAGAAACAAATCCTTCTGTTTAATACTCTTATTCTATAAACACTTCACTTTGCTACATCAGAGTTACTCAAATGAGTAAGGGAACTGGACTTGACCCTAAACCTCTAGTGAATTAGGAGCTTTTCCTGCAAGTTTGACATATTTTCTTGACTGATGAGAAATCCTGTATTCAAGATGAATTAGATCTTGAGGTTTTTTCCAAAGAGACTCTCATATCATTTGGCAAAGGACATATCTTTCTGTTTCAGAACAGTAATGATTATTGGCCAAATTTATTTAACGGCAGGGTTCATTTATTATTTTAATAGGTAGAATATTCTCCTATAATGTCTAATTAAACCTTTAATAACCATCATGATGTGTATCAAAGAATAATGAATATTATTTTACTGATGCTGAATTGTGTCCTGGGAATTCCCCGTACCAAGAAAAGTCCCAGTATGAGAATATTGCAAAGGAATATTATAAACTTCTTCATGGCTCTTTTGCATTGGTGCACATTTGTAAAGGCCAACACTGATGGCTGTTCTAACTGTGTGTGAATGAAGCTGTCACAATCACTCTAGAACTAGCCAACAAAATTTCTGGAGTCGTGTTTTTCAAACCTAGGATGTATGCTTTAGACTTTTCAGTCAATGAGATCTCTCAGTGTGAGAACACGAAAATAGAATGTGAAAAGAAAAAATGTATTGAGACTACAAAAGCATATTGAGAACCTCAATTCTGATTCTGTATAAAACAAACCCTAGGCTAGGGTCAGGAAACACACTAATGCACAATGTGGACTTCATGCAATACTTTCTGGATCAGTGCCAACAACAGTGCAAGAAGAGCTGTAAAAGCAAAACCCAGGTAAAGAAACAACAGAGAAAAACCCCAAACAAAAATACACCCAAGCAAACAAACTGAAGTCATAAACACCTAACCTGTCCCCTCTGGCCAAACTCCATAAATATGTCTGCACTTGTCCTCTCACTTACTGATGTCTTTAGAATAGAAAATATATCCCCTTTCTCTCTCAGTAGTGACAATTCAGTAGGCAGCCTAGTTACGATAAGCACCTTGTATTTAATTGTGTTTCTTTACAAATGGAAAATAACATACATTTTGAGAGATTAAATACTGCTTTGGTGGTGTTGTCATTGTTGTTGGTTTTGTGGGTTTTTTTTAAATTTCCAGTGAAAATTATTCACTTTGAGGTGCTTGCCAGGAATTAAATGTGCTAAGAAAAAAGTCTGTGCTCATTTTTTGATGATGGTTGAAACAATTGCCACACATTCGTAACTATTCCAAATTATATCTCTCCTTTTAATAAATGCACAAATGTTCTTTAACTTTTATTCTTGTGCTTTCTAACTTTATATCATTCATTAATTCTATTGTAAGAAGAAAAAAAGCTGATAAGATGTAAAGAATAAATGCTATTTTAAAAAATCCTGTTTTAACCTTAAGGGAAAATGAGCAAAGTAAATCCAATTTTAGGCATCCTATCCAATTCTGCACTCCTACTGTTGAGTTTCTAATTGAAAATATTTCCCCAAAGTACATTATATTAGAGCAATGATATGGGTTAATTGTAGAATTTATTGGGTGGTGATATGGAAAAATTAACATGCATCACTGTGTAATTCCAATAATTTTCTATGACAATCCTATGAAATCACCACAATTTTAATGCAGAATAATGGAAGCTTTTTGCAGTGTCAATTAAGGATGACATTTCACAAGCCCCACTGGGAGTTGCGCTCAAAGTCAGTGCGAGTATCCTTCCAGCCTTCCTACTGCCCCAGCAGAACACCACATTTAGTGTTGTGTGCTACAACCTCCCTCATGCAAGAGAAGACAAGGACCTCTCTTCAGCAGACCGCTGAGGTCTTAAGTCATCCTTGTATGTTGGGTTTGAGATAAACACACAACATAGACACAGAGCTTTGAAATATTATTCAGCATTACCCTAATTCATCTCTTGGTTTTTCTGCAAGTTTAGACTGTTTGGAAGACCAAGAAGGTGGGTATCTTGTTATGTAAGTGTCTGGGTATTTGGTATGCCAAATTTATTCATTTTGTTGCTGTTTTCAGTGGCATGTTCCTTGCCCCCTTTAGACTTCTCAACTTGAATGTTATACACTAAATAGAGTGTTAATATTTAAACTTTCTTTTCTTAACTATCCACAAATGTATTTTGAAGAAAGAAAAAAGGACGTAACTGAGATAAGGCATAATCATTTTTTTGCTAGTCAAACATGAGAAAAAAAATCATCCCAACTGAATTGAGAAACCAAATGCAGATTAGATAAATTACTGCTTAGAATCATAGAATGTATTGCATTGGAAGGGACCTCTAAAGGTCTTCTAGTGCAACCAGCCTGCAATAAGTAGGGACATCTCTAACTAGGTCAGGCTGCTAGTTGTGCATTGGGCATTGGTCGCTCATGTCCAGCTTTTCATTTACAAGTACCCCCAGGTCTTTTTCCAAAGGACTGCTCTCTAGCATGTCCTCCCATCCTATATTGATAATGCTGGTTGCCCTGGCCCAGGTGCAGGACCTTGTACTTGGCCTTGTTGAACCTCATGAGGTTCACCTGAGCCCATCTCTCCAGGCTGTCCAGGTCCCTCTGGATGGCATCCCTTCCCTCTGGCATATCAGTTGCACTACCCAGCTTAGTACTGTCAGCAAACTTGCTGAGTGTGCACTCAATAGCACTGTCTATGTCATTACTGAAGATACTAAACAACACTGGTCCCAGTACTGTCCCTTGAGGGGACACCACTAGACATCAAGCCATTGATCACTACTCTCTGGGTGTGACCATCCAGCCAATTTCTTATCCACTGGATGGTGCACCCATCAAACCCATATTTCTCCAACTTAGAAAGGAGGATGTTGTGGGGGATGGTGTCAAAGGCCTTGTCAAAGTCAAGACAGATGATGTCCCCAGCTCTTCCCTTGTCCACTGATACAGTTACTTCATTGTGGAAAGATTGGTCAGGCAGGACATGCCTCTGGTAAAGCCATGCTGACTCTCTTGAATCACCTCCCTGTCCTCCATGTGCCTTAGCATATCTTCTAGGAGGATGTGTTCCATGATCTTCCCAGGCACAGGGGGGAGGCTGACAGGTTAATAATTCCCAGGGTCCTCCTTTCTACCCTTTTTAAAAATGAGTGGGATCTTTCCTTTCTTCCAGTCACTAAGGACCTCACCTGATTGCTTGGTTCTGTTCAGTAGCCCTTCCTTGTTTAAGAAAGCTGTTTCTTCACCTCTATCTTCTGTACTTTTCTTTTACACATCCTCCAAAATTTGGGTTGATACTGCTTACACAGCACCAAATTTTGTTATCATGGGCCTCTGACTGGAATTATTTGCTGAAGCCTTTTGGGAGCAAGGACCTTTTCTTTTAATTTTCAGTTGATAACTTTTTAGATTTAATATTTAATATTATAAAGTCTTGATGTACTCTAGAGATTAATTATGTGCATAAATAATAACAGCCAGTACTGGAATCAAATACAGTAACTCATGACAAGTTTTATCATGGGTACCACTTTGATCCTTTGTCTTCCACATGCTTGCCTTGAACTTCATCTTGTGAGTCGTTTCCCTTTCTGCTCTTCTCATTAAAATCTGTATAATAAATATATACATATAGTTTGCAAGTTCACTTTACTTACTTTCATCAGAGAGTGCCAGAAACTTCCTTAGATGCAGTTGTCCTCAGATTTTGCCCTAGTTCTTGCATCATGCCTGGCATATGATACGAGAGAAGTGGCAGATGTGAAAGCTGGTAACACAAGAAAAGTCTGAAATGGAGACAATTCCCACTCCTAGTAGCTACACACTGCACTCCACCAGCAGGAAACATACTGAGATTATGAGTTTGACATGTTTGGTCAAGGTGAAAACATTTGAAAATGTATCTGCTCAGGAAGGCCAGGGGATGCTGCCATAAGTTTACACCCTGGAGGGTTTGGTTGCAATTGCTAGCGGCAATATCACCAATTCATCTCAAAGCCCTTGCACTTACTTAGCATCAACAGCAAGAAAAAAAAGCGAGCTTGGAGACGACCTAGTACTGACAAAAGCTATTGCTTTTGTGTAAAGCAAGAGGGACACTTGCTTTCCCTTGAAGCTAAATGCTGTCCTTGAGACGAAAAAAAAAGAAAAAGTTTAAAAAAAAAAGAGTAATAATATCTTAGCTGGATGTGTTAGCCAAAATGAATGAACCCAGACAACAGGAGACAGATTGCAGAATTTGTTCCATTGCTTCCAGCATCAGGACAGTAAACCTAAAAAAGAGCAATTATTCCTTATATTTGTGGTTTTATTTATCCCAGCTAATTGCAACTATATATAAAAGAACTTCCTTGTTTCCCTGATAGCTATTTATTTTGGAGATCTACACAAAAGCTGGAAATTTTAGCACAATCTGAAGGTTAGAGCAATCATATTCCTCTATATGGCCTTTTGCTATACTGCAGAGACTCAAGTGATTAAATTTAGATAACTCACTGATGACAATTAAATGAGTAAAGTCAGATGAAAACCTTACAGCATACACAATTTTAATGCATGTGTGTGTGTGTTACTTTTTTGAATGTACCAGTCTTACCTATTTTCTTCTACTGGCTTCATAAATCTGTACATAGAGTCATATATCTGTGTGTATATATGTATATAATACAAAGCAGTATAGTGAATCATAGAATCTTTGGAAGGGATCTTTAAGGGTCATCTAGCCCAACTCCCCCTTGCAGTGATCAGGGACACCTTTAACTAGATCAGATTGCTCAGAACCCCATCCAACCTGACCTCGAATGTTTCAAAGGATGGGGCATCTGTCTTCTTTTAATTTAAAACCTTTACTGTTCTATTGCAACAGGCCCTGATAAAATGTTTGTCCTGATCTTCTAGGCTGCCTTTACGTGCTGGAGGGCTGCAATAAGGTCTCTCTCCTGGCTTGAGTGAGAATGGAACTAATTCTGTTCAGTGATTTTACTTTCCAGCTCAGTCTCTTCTAACTCACTGCACTTTCTGAAGCTAGCAACATATTTTTGCAGACAGTCTTTGATTCTCACAGTGCTAACCCTCAATGTTTATAGTTACTACCAAGACTGGTATACAGAGGGGTATTGCTTATACTTGCTCCTGTGTGGACCAAGGTTACTGCTGGATCTTGTGCACCGTGCTGGAGGTGCAGAAAGTAAAAGGCTGTACTTGCAGGGAGGAGCAGACAGGACAGGTGACCCCAAACTGACCAGCAAGGTATTCCATCCCATATACATCATATTCAGGATAAAGCTGAGGGATGATGAGGGTCAAGCTGTTGTCTTCAGTGTCCTGCATCTGACGAGGACTTTGTCTGTTCTGCCTTCAGTACTATCTGTGTGTTAATGAATCAAATTCCACAATTCATCTGATTGAGGCTTTCCCAATGTCTGTCCACAAGATCAGTGTTAATGGTGATGTAATTGTCATCAGGCATCTTGGTTATGATAATGTTTTTTTATTTATATGTATTTAATTTTGTTATTATTTTAATTAAAACTGCTTTTAGTTTTCTTTTCTGATCTATAAATCTCTCTCCCCTATTTCCTTTCTCTTCCCCTTTGGAAATGGAGAGAAATTAATAGAAAGCATCTGTCATTTGTTTAGTGGCTGGCCCAGATCTAAAACTTGCCAGTCTTCCTGGAGCCTTGTCCTCTCCTCCAGGCTGAACAATCCCAACTGTATCAGTATTTCTTCATAGGAACATGTTCCAGCTATCTGATAATTTTTCTGGCTTTCCTCTTGAACTACTCCAACGAGTCCATGTTTTCCCTCTTCTGAGGATGCCAGAGCTGGAATCCATACTCCAGGTGCAGTCTCAGCCAGAGTGGAGTACAGGGGGAGAATCACCCCTGACCTGCTGGCCACACTTCTGTTCATGCAGCTCAAGAAATGGTTGGCCTTCTGAGCTGTGAGAACACATTGCTGGCTCATGTCCAGCTTTTTATCCACAAATACCCTCAAGTCCTCCTCTGTAGGGCTGCTCTCAGTCCCTTCTTCTTCCCACCTGCATTGATGGCAAGGATTATCCTAACCAATAAGGAGGACCTCGCACTTGGCCTTTTTGAACCTCATGAGCTTCACGTGTGCCAACTTCTCAGGCTCATCCAGGTCCCTCTGGATGGCATCCCATCCCTCAGGCATGTCAACTGCACCACTCACCTGGGGTTGTCTGCAAACTTGCTGAGGGTGTACTCAATCCCACTATGTCATTAATTAAGATATTAAACAACACTTAAAAGAACCCCTGAGGGACACCACTTGCCATTGACCACTATCCTCTGATTGTGACCATATAACCTATTCCTTATCCACTGAACGGTCCACCTATCAAATCCGTATCTCGCCAACTTGGAGAGAAGGATGTTGTGGGGGACCAAATGAAAGGCCTTACAGAAGTCCAACTAGATGACATTCATAGCTCTTCCCTTGCCCACTGATGTGGCATACAACAACCCAAGGCATTATATGATTCTGCATAGTGCCTCCATCACAGAAGGCCACTAGGTTGTTCAGACAGGACTTGCCAGTGGTGACACCATAGGTTTCACCTCCCTGTCCTCCACATGCCTTAGCACAGCTTCTGGGACAATCTCCCCATGATCTTGTGAGACACAGAGATGAGGCTAGTAGTTCCCAGTAGGTGAGGTCAGTAGTTCCCAGGATCCTCCCTCCTACTCTTTTTAAAAATGGATGCCACTTTTCCCTTTTTCCAGTCACTAGGGACTTCACCTGACTGTCACGACTTCAAATTTTATGGAGACTGACTTGGCATCTACATCAGCAAATTCCCCCAGGACTCTGGGAGAAGTTTTATATCTAATATATAAATTTAATTAGGTTCTATTCCCTAAGCTAAACCTAGAGGAAAAATGTGAAAATATTTTTCTATAAAAATAAGTAAAAATGGTTAATAAAGTTACTGGTGTCCATAGGGATATGATCTCTCACAGAAGTCTTTAGAATTAACACTTTCCTGTTCATTTTAAACATATATTTTTCTTCAGCTCTTCAACAATTCCCTAATTCTTTGAAACTTCCTGACCTTCTCTAGACCGTGTTAACTTTTGATTCTTTGTCTACCCCAGGCATAAGTCCATCTGTCTACCTGTCTTTCTATTCATATTCATGCTTGTTTCCTTCACAGTCTAATTCATACTCATATTTCAAGTAAGGGTAGAAAGAGATAGGATCAATATCTAGTCTATTTACATATTTCAAAAGGAGAAAAAGCAACAAAAAGGTGTAATTTTTGTAAAGGTAGGAGTGTGGCTTCTTTAGTGTCAGATATGGAAAGGGATTTTTTTGATTTGAAGGAAGCTCCCTCACATCTTTTTGCAGCTGCTAGGTGGAATGCTGGCCACAGTAATCAGTTTGAGATGGTTACTGAGATACATCTGATGTTTTATTTCTCCATTTAGCAGAAATGCCAAAGCTGGGCCAAGATGAGATAGGGTACCTTAATTATATTTTACAGGATGCTTTCAAAAAAGAATTGCTGAATAGACTAGAAATGCCTTGTAGATAATGGGACATAAGTGTAAGAAGAGTGGTTCAAACAGCTACTTTACAGATACCTTCAATCAGAAAATATCCTCCTCTGCCAGAGTCTATGGTTGCTCCCAAAGGAGGTGCTTAAATAAACAAAATATTTTCTCTTTCTCTTTTCTTATTTTTTATTCTCCATATCCTTTCATTCCTTTTCTATTTCTTTTTCCTTTACCCTTTTCCTTTACCTTTTCCTTTTCTTTTTCCTGTCCTTTTTTTTTCATTATAGTATTTTTTTGCTCCAAGCAGAGGAACTTTTAGTGTACTGAACCTCAATATGGAATGGTTTTTGAAGCAGTAGTTAAAACTTTCAATATTTTATGCTGTCATGATAACAAATCACATTCTAATAACAAAAATTCCTATGCAAGAAATAGAAATTCCTTACATTTCATAGTGATTTTCACAGTGAAACAGAATGTTGTTCATCTATTTGCTGTGTTTCTTTTTTTTCTCTTCCTTTTTTTTTAACAATTGCACTTAGGTGCATGTTCATAAGGCTATGTATAAGGAAATTGTCTTTAAAATTAAAAGAAACTCAGTAATAATATGTAAGACAACAGTTAGGTAATTAACGAAGTCAACCTAGATGTGAGGGAGGAAGACTAAAGCATAGTTCTTGTAATTGTGTTTTTCTTTTCTTCTAAATGATTTAACTAAGAAACAATGGAGTATTCTAGGACTGGCATAATCTGTGCATTACATGAACGTTGCGTTACTGTTATAAATTTCTAGTCCATCAGAAGTATAGAAGCTATGAATAGCACAGATTGGAAACTGGAGTCCCTGCTCTGAGGTGCTGAAGGGAAATGGAGTCCCAAAACAGACTAAGAGAGTCCTACCTCAAAGTTGTGATCACCTTCCTGCAGAACAGGAAATTAAATATTGACAAATAAATAATGGTCATATAAAAAAACCCCACAACTATTGGCAAAACTGGCTATTTGAGGTGGAAATATCTAGCCTTCTTTTCAGAAAATTCCATTTTTGAAATCTTTTATTTTAAGGGACAAAACCTTGGTTCACACCCTATGTCTTCACCCATCTATATGCGAGCTTTTCCTATTAAGATTTCTTTTGATGTGTGCTAGGTTTAACTAGATGCCAAACAGGTTTGGAAATACCTTTGCAAAAAAAGTGTAAGTAATACTTCAACTAATTCAGGAGAATCTAGTGGTGGTATTGCTTGTATTAGCACAGATTCTTAAATTAGAATTCTGAAATTTTACCAGGTATCTTCACTAGTAGGCTTTATGCAATATAGGTCTGCTCCATACGTACTAAAAATAAATTAAATAAAATAAATCCCAAGAGAGACAGGGAAACCTGACTATTCTTTTCTCAAGCTTGGATATTTTGCTTATGGGTGAAGTGAGTTGTGCTTCGAATGCAGGGAATGTTTAAGCTACTAACTATTAAGTAGCAATATATTTTCCACTTTTTACTATTCAAAGAGGAGTTGGAATAGATTTATTGCATTTGAAATTGGGGATTTGTTCTGCTCTTGTCACGAGTGTGATTGGTGCTGTAGTAAGGCTCAAAAATGTCTATTTTAATCAAACCGACACAATTTAGAGGGTTCCTGAGAGTTGTTACTGTATAACAAGGGACAACTTTTTTTCATGCAGCCCGAGGAAAATGAATGCAGCTCTCTCTAAAGGCCTCCTGCTTTTTGAGTGAAATATGTGCAAATAATTTGTGACTCTCTCTTAAGCTGGAAACCTGATAAATATTTTAAGATATCAATTCATATATTCAAGATAAAATTATTTATTGTATGCCTTTAGGAGAGTCATATTTCCTCATACTAAACTGTAATAATTACAGATTAGGTATGGCTCTGAATAAATCAATATTTTAAGCATTTGATCACAGGGAGATGAAGTAGAAATCAAGATTACACAATAAGAAAGCAATGAGTTAAACATCTAAACCTTTTTCTCATACAACGAGCAGGAAAAAGAAAGGAAAAATAAAACAACAAGCTACCTGTACTACAATAAATTATTACAATATAAGACCTACAGATTTTTAACCTATGCATGTAGATTAAATACAACTGGGAACACTTCAGGACACGTAGGCACAGAATGGCATGTGTCTATGCCAATAAATTCTCTTAATCTCCAAAACAAAGATAAAATGCAAACTGCTTGTTAAGGATAATTCCTGGGATGTTTTGTCTCCAGAATCCAGCATCAGGATTGTTTGGAAAACTGCTAGCTGGGACAAATAGAAAACATTTAATATTGTTGATTGAACATTCACTGGCTTAGCTCATTTCCTAGTAGCATAGTGGTGACTACTGCTAGAAAGCATTTGAAGATAGTGATGAAAATCAAGATTGCCATTAGAAGTAGATATGGTATATATTGTATTTGGTAGTCAAGGGTCTTCATCTAGACTGGAAACAGTTTCAGGTCCCTAAATGGAAGAGTGTAGAAAATGACAAGGATGGAACAGGTTACTTCTGAATGTGCAGAGAGAGGGCAGCACTGTACTTACCCAGCAGTGCAATGAGCATGCTTTGGAAAACACCTATAAGCTGCTCTCAGGTTGCTTATAATTTTCTTCTATGCTGAAAACATTGACTGTTTTGGGAGAAGTGTATTTTTTGCTAAATGGACTCAATCAAAAATCTTTAGTGTCTTCATTTTCAATTGATAGTGTAGTTAAGTACTCGTTGTCGATGATTGAAGGGCAGTCATTTCCAGAAATACGTGGCATGGCACATTTTAAAATTCAAGAATGGACAAAACTCTTATGACACTTTGGGATCTGGGTTATTGCAGCTAGCTATATCTTCTTGATGACAGTCTAAGCTACTGAAATAATCAATGTTTCTTGTGATCTCTCTGTGTCAGAGTGATTTATATTCTCTTTGAAATAAAAGCTGACAACAGGACAACAAAAGCTGTCACTTTGCACTCTTTATTGCCCTCTTTGCCCTATCTCACATATCAAAGAAGATATTTCACCACAAGATCACATACTTGTCATAGGTGAGACTGGCAGAGTCATGAGACCTATGAAAGGAAGCTGGAATGACTTTAATGCCTACAGAGACACAGGAAAGAATGAAAGAGATAAACCAGTGTGAGACTGCAGCCCAGGCACACACTATTAGGACTAATGGAAAGTGGTTTGCTCCCACCAAAGAACTCTGTAACCAACTAGAAAACTCTCTTTTGGGCATATCCCATTCCAGCAAAATGAGTATGGAACATTAGAAGACAGGTTTTAAAACATACTTGCTAAGCTTTTTCAAAGCAGAGCAGTGGATTTCATAATGAAATATTCCCCCTTAGAGCAGATAGGAATCAGAGGGCAACATCTTCAACTCTGCTTCAAGATAACCCGAGAACTCATCTGGATCTCATAGTATTCTATAAATATCAGTGCTGTCAGTGGGAGGAAAGTCAGTATTTAGAATGAAGTCCTGAGATAAGGGACTTTTTCCTTAGTATTTGAGAATGCATAACTAAAAGAAATAAATGTGGCTAGTGGATATTGTTTGTGAGTGCCAGCAACTGGCAAACATAGAGGCTGTTACAAGGGGAACCTTTGGATGCAGGTTGGTTTCTAAGGGGGGGGTAATCCAAGGTCCCTGAGCACAGGCCTTAAAAATTACAGGGGAAACTTGATTAGAGCTTTGAGGTAGATCTTCCTGCATTTTTTTCATTAAAATATCTTCTTTAAGAATAGTAAGCAGCTTTTATTCTCTAAAAATATAGTTAATTATCACAAGAACAAAACCAATGAAGACAACTCAGTTGTGCTGGGGAAAACATAATCCTTACCTTGCCCTCTCCCTTGCTTTCTGAGTAACTTCCAGTGGAAGAGCAACCTGCCCCATCCTCCAGAGGCTGCCCATCAGGAAAAGGCAAACAGGCAGCTTTTATATCCCTGCTCCACAGCCTCAGGCTTTTAAAAGGAGCATTACATGTGGTAAACAAATGAAAGAGATACACATTTCACCTTATTGATAATTCACTCAAAAGATGGGGTGCTATCCTCAGCTTTAGCTCACTCAGTGTTCTTTACTGTGTTTGCACAGCTGCTTATTAGAGATTTATTTATGTAAAATATAATTTTCAGAGTGTAAAAAATATGTAGAGGGACTGAAAGCCTGCTTCATAAATCTTCAGAGGGCAACTTCATTAACCATTTGATTGGTTAATGGAGTGAATTGGTAAACCAATTAATTGAAATACTATGTTAAGTACTGTCTAATTTAGTAATTAGCAAGTTTTATGTATGGTCTGATTGAGCTATACTGAACAACACCCCTAGAAGGGATATGAGTTTGTTTAGAGCTCCACAATGACATAATTTCTTTCAGGAGTGAGAAAACTCAGTGAACATTACTAATAACATATTGTGCTATTAAGTAGTACTTAATTTATGCCTAAAAGTACACAAAAAATGGCCTTATCCTGACATCAAGGACTCTTTTGGTCAAACCACAAACTTGGCATCACAGTTGGACTGTGGATTGGATTCCACATAGGTGTTTCTGTCAGCAGCCTGACCTTTCAAACAGGATTTAAAATAATGTGGAGTAGATTGAGTGCAGGTTATTTTACGACCACAAATGGGTATTTGTGGGGTTTTTTTGGTCTTTTTTATTTTATTTTTTCCCCACAAAGCTTTCTCAAAACGGAGCAACTGTTTTATTAATCATTGTATTATTATGCATGATTTTACCTTGATGTTTTTCAAGTGTTAAATGATGTTCAGAGAATCTGTCAAACTGAGTTATTTCATTTTCAAGGCAAGAGTAATATTGGAAAAAAAAGGCATTATCTCCAGTTTTGAATTGGTGAATGCAACAGGAAGGATATTGAAGAATTATCAGCGTGCTGGTCTCCTGGCTGGGAAGTTAGTTAGTTTCTTAAAGCTGTTTTATTGTGACAAACATCAGTTAGATTATCCTTGGCTTGAAATAGGGTAGTGAAGAAGTGCCAGAACTTCAAGGTTTTCTGTCAAATTTGTAGGAAAGAACTCCTGAGGCCCCTTACTCAGTGTGATGGTGAGAAAACTCTGATAATTCTCTGTGAAATTTAGAAGTGTAACTGACTACATGTTCTTTTTTGAAATGCATGGGGGTTTTTTTAATTTTTTTAGTTTTGTTTTATTTTTTATGTATGTATTTAGGTGCAACTTTGGGAAAATATGAGGAAATAGAGCACATAAGCTGTCAAACATTTTGAAAAATATTCATTGAGTCACTTCAATTTTTAATAACTTTGCTAATTTAAACATGGAAGTTGATATATTTCTTTTTCTGGTCAATATAATGCAGTTCAGTTCAATGCAGTCAGAAAAGCAGTACCTACACAAGACTAATTTAGCAGAGAACATAGTGTGTAGAAGACATTTTATATCTCAAATAGCTATGTGTGAATATGTACTACCACGGAACAGCCTCTGAATCTGCTTTCAAAGTGGTTATGAATAAAGAAAGAAAAACTCCAGAAACAATAATCTTCTTTTCATACTAGTTTTAGTATTTCTTAGAATAAAACACTTCTTTCAGAGGGTTTTTTTTTTTTCATATTGACCTTCATTTTGAAATATTCTTGTTTCCAGGAAAGAATATTATTGAAATAAGTTACAGTATTTCATTAATATCTATCACACATTCTACTTTATAAAAAGAAAGAAAGAAAGAAAAAAAAAAAGGTACATAGAATAAGCTTTCCAGCTGGAAAAATTCTCTATTGTACAAAGGTTGATTAGAATATATATTAAAAAAACCCTTCCTCTTTACCTATGGCTAAAATAATTTAAAGAGATATCGAAGGGGTGTTTTTCACGGACACTACTATAATTACTGCACATTATGTAAAACAAACCCATTTGCTTAAGATAATGACAGCGTGATCAGAGCCTCTGATGCTGAAATAATGGTAGTCAATTGGTATAATATATATTTTAATTAAGTTGGGGTTAAAGGCTTGGGAGGTGTCTTTGACTAACTGACAATTTTAGAGACTTAAGAGGCCAAAGCAATGTTCTTATATATATTGAGAAAGAAATTTCCACTATCAGTTAGTCTAATAACTTGAAAAGATCAAAGGCCTCTCCCTCTTCTGTTTGCCATTCCACCTATTTATCTCATTAAATGCCATTAGATTAATCAACAGCTCTTTTAGAGTACAGTTCTTGTGTTCAGAAAAAGGAAAAAAAAAGAGATGATAAGGAAAAGCAAATGAGCACTTTCAAAGAACAAAGTCAGTCACCTCTGTTTAAAAATAGGACCAAATTTAGCAATAATAAGCTATTCCAGACACAAGAACATGAGAGAAGTTTGCTGATAGATTAAAAAAAGAAAGAAAAAAAAAAAAACCAAGGATGATAGAATTGCTCACTTTCTGGTCCATTCTTTGTCACCTAGTACACTTCTGTCAACCGGGGTCTCTGCCAAGGCTGGCAGCCAGAACTATAGTGGATGAAATCTTTCTTGCTCCATATCTTCCATTATGCAAAGGGAAGGCCATAGGAACGTTCAGAAGAGAGAGAGAAGAAAAATAAAGTGAAATAAAAGAAAGAAAAAAATAAGAAAAGAAAGTAATTTGCCAAACTGCAGTTTCATTTGAAAACTAATTCTTTCACACATTATGGAGGTCTTTTGCTTTCCTCTGAAAGTGGCTGGGAACAGACATATAGGAGAGTCAGGTGTAGTGTGTATGTCTGTTCTGCTGCCATTCCATAGAGTAAGGCAATGTTCTTGATGGTGATACTTAACTAAATAAGACCTACTGCATTCCCATCTTGTAGAGGAAGAGATATAGAGAGAAAATCAATACATTTGTAATCTTAGAAATTTTATAAGACTATAAAACAGTTCTAACACATTTTTTCCCTTCTTTGTTTTTACATATTTTCTTTTGGTAGATCAACAAAGAGAAGGAGGGCAAGAACATCCACAGCCTGTAGTTTCATGCATATTATCACTCATTCCTTCTATGTGTTAGTCACAATCTAGGCATTAATCAAAATGATAGAAAACAGTGCAAATGAGATGGCATAATAATATAGCCTCAAATTAACACATTTACTTTAACAGAAAACCTTTCCAGCTGTCAGATGATCCATTAGGTTGTTTAATGAGTTCTAGGGTACTTCCAAGCTGCATATATTACTAGACTATAGTGCTGTGAGCATATTTAAAGACAGTGGACTTGCTGATGCAGGTTGGTAGTTCCATGCCTGACTCTACTTGGATAGCAGACTCCTACAGGGACAATATTTTTGTTCAGCATCCTGGGTGACTCTCAGGTTTTTCCCCACTGCCATGACACAGGGTTGGTAGTGTGAGTCATTGCCATCTCTGGTGACATCTAAGGGAACAACTAGCAACTTTTTTTCCCCTTCATGACTGACCAGATATTCTCTGTACTTCAGAACAAAGCACTGATGATCACACCATGTGCCTACAAAACTGGAAAGTGGCCCTGTGAAAGCCAAGATGGGAATTCAAGAATCTAGAAAGAAGATGAAAAAGACAGAGATGCTGAGTTGGACAGGAGAGAAATAAATCTTGGAGTGCACAGCTGGTGAAGTCTGGCCAGCTCCCTAACTGATAGAATAACTCAGCCAGGAATCTCGGCTGTTTGGAACAGAGAGTAGAGCCTCCAGCCTCTTGGGATTGGGCTACTTGTGCACAGGTTGAAGGATTAGGAATATTGTTTAAAAAAGACTGATTTTCTTAAATTAATGCCAAAGAGATTGTTTCTCTCAATCAAACTTACGACTTTTGATCCTGAATCACCAAATTAGAGGACCTTGCATATATTTGCTGTAAATTTTTCATTCAAATATCTGGATAAAAACCTATCTAAATGTTTCTAAGTATCAAAGTTGATTCCTATTAAATGAAAGATGGGTGTAACTTCAAGCTATGATACTTTTAAAATAATCTGTTGAATATTTGCTTCGTCCAAGAGACAGAGATTATGTTGTCTTTAAACTCATTACCTGATTTGAGCATAAAATACCAAACCTTTGAAACAGGACACTCCAAACCATGGTGCAATACCTAGAAGAGTAAAACTTTAAAAAGTAAAAAATAAGTACAGATGTACAAAGCAAAATTAGTTATATAGTGAAGTTTATACTGCACCAGCTAAGCACAAAGCTATTACCCAAGGCAATAGAAAGCTGATTGATGATATCACGATGACAAATGAATTCTCATTTTGAATTCTGCCTGCTAAGTAATTAGTAATGTCATCAATATCATTACTAGCTCTTCATTCAACTTCATCAGCAAGCTGTTCCCATTGCTCATTTTTCAGCTTTTCCTTTCTGTGCTTCAGTCAGAGGATGGATCTACACCAGGGATTGTTTCTAGCAACTACTCAAGGGAGCAACAAAAAAATTAGTTGTCAGGCACAAGCAGTCTATTGAAAGTCTGAATTACATTTTAATAGTAGCTGCATCATATTATTTTTAAAGTGGTCACTAGCCTAAGAGTTAGTGTCTAGGACGTCTTTTTTTTCCCCTGAATTTTATTTAGAAATAGATAAAACATGAAATGAAAATACAATTAATGGCAAATATTTAGTGATTGTAACTGAGGAAGGGACTGTGGGACAGAGCTTATTAAAAATGTCTTCTTACCTACCTTATTCTCTCAGGCTTCTGTGATGGAAAGCAGCATTTCCAGGGAAGTTAAACAGGGTATTGCCAACACATATTTTTCCCAAATTTCCAATGACATTTTCTATTAAAAACAAAAAAAGAAAAACACCAAAGCTTATCTTTAAAAAACCCAACAAACAACACCCCCCCAAAAAAACAAACAAACAAAACCCAACCAACCAACCAAAGAAGGGGCTGAATCCTAATGAATGATGAATTAAATATTTCAAACGTTCAAAAGTGTTTCTTTAGGCCAAGCTATAATCTGAGCATCATTTTAATACATTAGAAAAGGTCATAGGATTGCCACTATTTGTTCTTTCTCTTTGTCTCTCCAACCAGTTCTCTATTTTAAGATTTGATTAAGTTATGGGCACTCTTTAGCTTTTTGTTTGCTTGTTTATGTCTGTGTTTGTTTGATTGACTGTTTTTAAGTAACTTAGCCTTGTATTTCTTTCATGGCATTAACACTTTTCAGACTTTATTTCATTTTAACAAGCAGACATATCTACTTTTTTTTTTTCCATTTGCTGATGTATCTCAGGTGCTCTGAAACAAAACTTGCCAGCGGTGCTTAATTTTTAAAAAGAAGTTTTAGCACATGTAATAGTTTTTGCTCAGCCTAACTTGATACAAGTCTCTCAGCTGAAATAAAGATATATAACTACATAGTTCATTTTCAGATTCTGCTATTCAGAAATAATGTAGCAAATCAGTGAGCATTGATGAGTAAGGATGAAGGAAATAAGTTTCTAGTTGATGCTCAAGTCCATTTGAACAGAAAGTCAGATTACTTTAAACAAATTTAATTTTACTCCAAAATATACAAAATAGAAAAGACATTCCAATCAAGGTCGTCTTCAGCACTGGAATCCTTTCTCTGGTTTCTTGTGTGTGCTTCAGCTTTTAATCATATTTTGTGTTGCTTACAGAGAAAAAAAAAAAAAAAAAGAAGGAAAGATGTTGAATTTTGTCCAAAGATATCTATAATTAATTCTTTACTTCTAAGTTACTTTGTTTCAGACTGTCTGGTTCACCTGAATTTTCAGTATGATAGAAAAATATTCCAGTCCTGATGATAAATCATTGATCTACTTCTGCCCAAAGCAAGATTTCCTAAAGTTGTCTTCCTGACAAATTCTCTGAGTAAAGCAGTTGCAAAATGGCGTTGGCGTTCAGGACAGATGATGGGTAAACCACAGGTCCATCTGAAGCTTTGCACTAAAACCTGTCACAGTATCTTTATCACCAGAGACAATATGTTGCCTAAACAGAAACTTCTCACATCCCTGCTCACCTACCCTGGCCTCCAGCTGCCTCTGTGGAAGGGCTGTACCCTCATGCAGCTCTGCTTCCTACCTTGCAGACCTCTGTGACTGTCCAGTCCTTTGGACTTGGACCTGTGGTTCTTTGGACCTTCAGGCACCAGATGCCTCCCTTTAGGCAAGTGAATTGAGCCCTCAATGTTTAATCCCACATCATCAACTGTTGAGATTACCTGAAAAGAAAAAAGGAAAGGGAAGGGAAGGGAAAGGGAAGGAGCAAATCCATTAGGTCCATGACAATGTGCTTATCTCCTCTAAATGGCTTAACTGCCCTTTTAATGCCTCTTAATCCATCAGTACCTTCAACACTTTTGCAGACTTTTAACGGTTTATATGCTGAAGCAGGGGAAAAAAAAAGGAAGAAAAAAAGCTTCAGTCTTTTTTATTATTATTTTTTTTTGTCCCATTGCTGTTGGATCATTGAAATCCAGTGTATTTCCTTCAGTATTATTGTTGTTGTTTTTTTTTTTTCCTGAATGCACTTAATTGCTGTCTTCAGTTGGATCAGATTTGTTACTTTTGCTAAACATTTTTTGGATTGAAATACCTCATTGAAATTTGCCATTTGGTCTCACTAGTTTATTCCTTGCCTACTGTCAAGAATGCAACATATTTTGATATATAGTGACAAGAATACAATATATTTTGATATATAGTTTTTTGTTTTGTTGCATTTTTAACAAGATACATATTCCTTTTTTTTTGTTGGACACTTTGAGATGCACTTTAAAAAGCAAATATAACAATGATCTGAATTTAAATCTCAGCCAGAGGAAAGTGAAATGAAATCATTATATTTAGAGTTAATATATTGATTTTATTTAATTATCATAAGCAACAAAGATGCTTTACTGCCAGACAACAGGAGATGATTTTGTGTTTGGTATGTCTTAAAGATTTTTTTTCTATCAATTAAAAAGTTCAGTATCCTGAGAAATGAACTAAGTAACAGCTAAGTTTTAATGCAGTTATGGAAATGTTTTAAATCCTCATTGTACCCTACAACTTACTAGCTTGTTAAAGGAATTATAGCAACAGCCAACATTAATGAAACCTAAATTCAAACTAAATTTCACTACCTTTTCTTGTAGTTAGTGATTAACATGAGAAACTGACTTAAGCTAACATTTCAATACTCATTAAAACTAATTTTCAATAGCAGTGTTAGCATTCACATTAGTTTCTAAAAGCTTTTATGGTACACACTGAAACCTACAAGTCATGGTAGCATCTTCTTGCAAAATGACAGGGTTTTTAATGTACTCATTCAGACTGTTGTAGTCTCCTGATAATGGTTCTTCCTTGATACGAAGTGGTTTTTTCCTTTGTTCCAAGTTTCTCTATTCATTATGCAGTGACTTATATTTGAAGTCTTATTTTTTTGTGGTTTGGATGACCCTTTTCAGCAGTCCTGAATTCCATAATTTTCAAGGAGTGAACTCCCTTTTCCCTAAGTTTTTTGAATATGAGCATCATACCTTATAGGGGGTGATTGAATTCAGCTGTTACTGCTTTGTCAGGTCACTATTGACTTATTTCCTCAGAGAACTCTTGCAGCTGTTTCTTCAATTCAGGCATACATGGATATATAACAGAAGTTATAAATGCTTGTCAAAGTTATCATTTTTTTGTGTTCTAGTACAGAAAGTCTTCCAAACCCATGAGATTTTTAGCTTTGATTTTATTTTCTGTTGTTCAGTCCATATTTCAAGCAGTTGTTAGGTTTTAGAAATGCACGAGAGTATTTGAAGAGCTTTTTCAGAAAAATAGAGATCCTTCCTGATTGTTGTTTGTTTCTGGTTTTGTGTTTGTTTGTTTGGTGGGGTTTTTTTTGTGTGTGTGTGGTTTTGTTTTATTTTGTTTACATATTGTGCCTTTTTACAGGAGTTTTTAGCCCAGAACTTGTCTTTCAGGTCATTTTTCACTGCACAAATCCAGTCCTTGTCAGGCTTCTTGTATCAAATGTTTTCTGTCACCTGGTATCTCTGAATTTCCTCCTTTCAGGGAAGTTGATGTGACCACCCTGGAGATCGAAGTGTGGCATTATGTTCTTCAGATCAGGGAAAACATTAGAAAAAATACATCTTTTTCTTATCTGCCTTGTTATAGCACAATAGTTTAATAATATTTGAACATGATTTGCTTTTGTGTATTGCTTTCCTCACACGTGGAATTTGATTTTACATTGAAAATAGTCCTTTATTCTTCCTTTTCCCCCCATATATGATTATGGTATCAGTTATCTTTAATAATCTCTTATTATTACCTATCTACAGTAGAATCTAGAGATGTAACAAGATTAAAGATCACCTGGTCCTGACTTTCAATAGGTATGATAAGAAGCAGATCTCATTTAAGGAAAACCTGCATTCTAAACAGCTAAGCTATAACATGACACAGGAAGAAGAAAGCAGAAAAGCTGCAAAGTGAGTGGTACAGTGGGAATTAAACCTAGATCTCCACCTTTTACTTTTCTCTTTCAACTGTGGTTGCCAACAGTATGATAAAGCAAGAACAAATGTGTAGCTTACCTTTGGAATAAGTAAGGAAGCAGGTGTTATCCTGCTAAGCTTAAGATATTTGTGAAAATATTTTGGAGATTCCAGGTGAAGAACTGAAAATGACTCTGTCACTGATGTGAATCTTAGAAGGAGGTGACCACATCTTAATATGAGACCTAGAATATAGTTCAAACCACAGTGTGAGGCTGGGATAAAATAAAATAGATATTAAGTGTTTATAGTAATTGGTTTTTTAAATGCAAAGCATAAGAATTAAAAAAAAACCCAAACAAATAAGCAAACAAAACAAAGCAACAACAACAAGAAAAATCCAACCACCCTGTAATAACCTGCAAACATGAAATCCTTTCTTTCTAGAAATTCATAACAATTTTAGCCAAGCCACTAGCTTTCATGAAAGCAGCAGCTGGCTGAGCTGGTGGCATGTGAAATTTCATCCTAGGAGTTAAGTGAGTCGGTTTTACTGGCGACTACTGAAAGGCATGAGAAATAGAAACAGTCATATCATCCAAATAAATTCTGCAGGTGAGGGTGAAAGCTAATAGGTAAACCCAAGACATGTTCAGATATTTTCAAACTTTCTTGTTATACACTGAAGAGAATAAAGGAGATTGACACTACAGTCCCCATGGATGTTTCCAGTCACTAGCTGACAAACTCAGTTGCTTGGAACTTTGGAAAGAGGCGGTATGGTAAAGACTCAGCTTAGTCACACATCTTCATTTAGACAGATTGACAAGCAATAAAGCAAATTTTATGGCAAATAAGCTTAAGTCAGATACAATCTCCTTGGTTTTAGCCCAGTTGGTATCTCCTAATTCCAGTCTTGTTTAAAGTCTCTGCTTATGCTGAGGTTAACTGTTATTTCAAAGGTCAAGAGCGAGAGCTTTACAGTGTTTTCTCCTCTTGACATGAGTACTAATGCTAGCTTTATTAAAATCCACTGCCATCATTTCAAAGGGATTAATTTTAAACACCTCCACGAGTAAATCATATCTTCCTGGGAATTTACAATCTGAAATGATCTTGGTTAACTGAAAGGCTCAATATTTCCCTACTGTCTTGAGGCAGGAAGTGCTTGTAAAATCTCAGGAAATTTACAGGGAAAAAAAAAAAAAATCTCTAAAAAGTGACAAAGTTTCCTTCTAAACAGAATTTCTTGCTTTACAAAATACTTAAATTATAAACAATATGAAAACCAGAGCTATAAATCCAATGTTTTTATTAAGAACAACACTTGCATTAATAAAAACTTACCATAGAATTTTAAACAGGCAGTATTTCTAAAAACTTTAGACTCTCTCTTTGAATCATTTCACTTTGAGTGTTGCATGTAAGACATCAATCTTAATATATAAAAGGTAAGTAATATTTTTTTTCCATGTAAGAATCTTCCTCATTTTTCTGGAGCACAGTAAAAACCAGTTTGGGGATTACTTTAGATAATCCCATTCCTTTTGAACTTAATAATAGTAAAACTCCAGTTATCATTAAAGAGATTTCATTAGTTCATCATCACTGAGTCTGGATCATCCATTGTAAGTTCTTCAATGTGTCAGCATTCATGGGATAAAGCTAAAGTACTGAAGAGATTAGGGTGGAATGTGGGCAAGAGAAGCAATGAGGCTTGGTGCTGGTTAATGTCAAAAGAGATACTGAGGAAACAAGTTGATGTGAGGCAAGAGATGGGAATGTGGCTCTGCAATGATGAAGACAAATCATGGTAGATATGGGAACATGTTGGGGAAAGGAAGCTCTGAAAAACCCAGGGAAAGTATAGATTAGGACTATGTGTGAAAAGCAGGAAAATACAGGGAAAACTGAGATAAATTGTGGGAATGACAAGGAAATAATATAAAAAAGGAGGAGGCTATTGCATGTTTGTTCATGAAAGATATGTTTTATACAGATAGTCTTGGTGCATATGGGATTGAATTTGAGGTGGGAGTTAACAGAGACTTTAAGTAGTCCTCCATCATAAATATTATTTATGCTTTTACTTTAAAATTAAGTCTGTTGTTAAACCTGCATTATCTGATATATAAATGTCTAATAGTATAAGGAAATTTGTAGTAGAAATTGATTGGAAATTTTAGATTTTTGTCTTGATTTTCTGAGTTTTGTTGAAAGAAGACATTATTTACTCTGTCCTTCCCAGTTTTAGAAGGCTCCGTAAATTACGATATCAGGTTTTGACCGTGGGTGCCTCAGATCCATGAAACTAACCTTAGGGAGGATGCCTTTTCAAAAAATCAGTTTAGGCATTCTTTGTTTATAGCTAGTCCTATTAATTTATATCCTAAAATCAAAGGTGAAGCCAGGTGAGAAGAAACAATGTAGTCAAAACCTTAATTGTGACCTATCTCATACTTGTCTCCTAAATGGCTAATACATCACAAACTGAATGCAATCAAGTGTTTCAGTCTCAATTTTTTTGATGCCCCTGAAGTTATAATTACCTCTGAGTGATGCTATGAACAAGATTAATTTATGCTGTGCTTTTCCTCATCTGAAGGAGATAGGAGTTCTTTGGGAGGGTCTAGTGTCTGTCACTCGAGGTAGGTGGAACATCATCCTGTAGTTAAGACTTGTGCAAACCTTCACATTTTTTTACTTGCAAATAATTACGTTGTGAAGGTGTCACACATCATCAATTTTATTTCCTTTTAAAGGAAAGACTCGTTAAATTACTACTGACATATTACACAAATATAATATATAATAGCACCCAATAAGTGCTTATGCTGATAGGCACCATACAATCCCATAGTAAGTGGCAACAGAGTGTTTATAAACTATTAAGGTGTTTAATTACAGGATAAATGTGGTGATTATGGTTCAGAAAAGATCAGTATCTAAGGAACAGGTCAATAATTAAAAGTATCTAGGTAGAATTATGAAAAACACTCCCAGCAGGACCCACGAAAGCATTACAGATTTTTTTTTAAGTTCCTAAGTGCAGCCAAGCAAACCCCAAAAGTTACACATTTTCCTTGGGCAATCTGGTGAGTAAATCTAAAGGACCACTTATCTTTTGTAACAGTGAAGGGATATTGGAGCTGTCTAGAGCTGTGAATCTCACTTTGCATTCCTGTTCTCACTCTTTAAAATATCTTTCTATATTCTAGACATTTACTGGGAAACATCATAACACCTGTATATTATTTTGACAAAATTGTTTGGATTATTTGGATTTTCATCAGCATTTGTTCTTTTTAATCACCTATGTTGTTCTGAAAAAAATCACTGCTGTGTTACCAAAAAACCAGCAGGTTAAATCCACATATTGATAATATTTGGAATTCTTTAGGATTAGGAGCCCTTTTGAATGGTCAGGAGCACAGCATTACTCATTCCTCAAAGAATAACTACTGTTTTATATCAAAATATGTATGGCAGCAGTTTGCCATTCATTGAGAAATGTGTTCAAGACATGCTTTTTAGTATATCTACATTCTCTGTTGTGTTTGTTTGTTTGTTTTTATTTTGTGTTTGTTTTTTTTTTTTTCAGTAGGTATTCATTAAGGGACAGAAGAACAAATGTGAGGAGACTAATAGTTTCATATATGGCAAAGAGTAGGTTATTTTCATCACCAAGTAGGTTAAGAGTATTTCAAACCTTTAGAATGCAAACTTTGGAGCCAGGGAAGCATCACTCATCATAAACGAAATAGTGTTATTTATATGCACAGCTGGAGAGGGAAGGAGATATTTACTAGTGAAGAATAAGAGCAGGAACATAGTCAGACATCTCAGGATTATGTATATAGCTACTTTTGGTAGGCAGAAGGAAATTCCCCGAGTGAATTCTGCTTCTCTGTAAATTCTGGATGCCAGATTCAACAGTCCAATGACATTAGCTTGCAAATGGCTAATGTTACCTGGTGGCATTCCTTTGAGTCTGATCTGCTACCTTCACCTTCTTCCCTCTTTCCTCTAGCTGAAGCATAGCAGCCACGTATTTCTCCTTCTTCTGACCCCCATGTGACAGGTAGAACTGTTTGACAGATCACAGCTAAAGCATGCGGTTGTGATTGGCATGTGGGATCACAAAGGATGACAAATGATATGGTTTTGCACTGTAAAAACATATGGCACAGTAGTATTGCTGTGAGAAGGTGAAAACCAAATGCCATGTGTCTGAGTCTTGTGCTCATTGCGTGAGATGTGATGGCTCTGTTTATAACATACCAGAACATTTTCAAATATCCTGGGTTCTCTTAAACCATACAGCAGGCAAATACTACATAATTTTCAATGAAAAAAAACTTCGTAGCCCTCTGTTGGAGTCTCTCAAGTAGCTCTCTGTCCTTGAACTGGGGAGCCCAGAACTGGATGCAATACTCCAGTAGTCTAAAGCTAACGTACAATAACAATAACCAAGTGTAAGAAGTAATCTCAGAGTTTGAAACATGTATAAACCAAAACTTTCTAAGAAAACCTGAATCTTAAAGATGTGATTTTCATCTTACAGATACTATTTATGCTAACATTTATCTAACTTTGAAACGATAGACTGAAATGATTCCAACTTGTAACTCTGCCTTCCTTTCAACCACATAATATTAACAAAATGCCACAAATTAACTTTTCTTCACATATAAGATAAAATAATTTTCTGGACTGAAATGTCATACTTCATATGACAGGTTTTAGTCTTTGCAAATTATTTCACACAGAATAAAACCTTTAAAAGTAAGGACATATAATGAAAATGCTGACATTTTGATTTCTTTCTCTGCTACTTAATTTTGTTGTTATTTTATGAGCTTGTGGCTTTTCATATATATACATATTTCTTTTTATACTGTCATTTCCTTTTCAGATAGTATATATACTGTAAGTTGACTCTAACCATGCCATGCGTTCTTGTGTTAAAGCTGTTTCTTCTAGGGAGAAAAAAAAACTAGAGCATAATTTACAACAGTTTCTTTTAAAAACAAAGGTGGTGAGAAGGGCTGTTCATATGGCTTGTGTTTTTAAATGAGTCAGCTGAGAATAGCAGAGAAAAGGACCAATAAATTAAGTATGCTGAAATCCCTCAAGATCACCCAGGAAGAACTTTTAAATTAATTCCAAGATGACTAATGAAATATTGATATAATTCCCTTGGTAGGTAGAGGCAAGTCTGTGACATAAATAAGGACATTATGTCCTTCATGTTCCTATGGATATCTTCCCAGAAACACAGTTCTAGAAAAAAAGATTAACAAATGAAAGCAGTGATGCCATAGTCATTGGCATACTCAGTGGCTCAATCTCTGATGGTAAATTAGAGCTTGCAGTAATTCAGATCTTCACTTGCCAGTTGTACAAACTATCATTTAGAGTCCACTCCTCTCTCTTTTCCAGGAACCTTCACAGTCTCTGAGTCAATGCAAGCAGAACTTCTGTAAGAAATATATTGTTAGATGTTGATCAATTAAACACCAAGGACTACAAAATGTTGCAACCTAACAAAAAATGAGAGACAGAGCAGAGCAATGAGTAGAGCATTTCCAGCAATTAGTCTTTGCAGAGAAAAACCCCAAGAGCCACACTGATGGAGTAAAGAAAAGGGCTGTGGATTGCAGTTTGGGAAAATAATGAGTTATTAAACACAGTGCATTCCCCCCTGTTTTGAGATTTCTCTTACTGTGTACATAGTGGTGCCAGCAGTGGAATGAGAGTTTCTGCTGAAAAAGTAGTTAAAGCAAACTAAAGCTGAGAAGAAACCCAAAAAGGTTTGTAATGATAGGACAAGGAGCAATGGTTTTAAGTTGGGGAAGGAGAGGTTTAGACTGGATATTAGAAAAAAGTTCTTTCATATGAGGGTGATGACTGGAATGGGCTGGAGTCATCAAGTCTTCAATCCCTGGAGTCATTTAAAGTCAGGCTTGATGGGGCTCTGAGCAGCCTGCCCTAGGTAGAGATGTCCCTACTTGTGTAGGGAGGTTGGGCCAGATGACCTCTGGAGGTCCCTTCCAGCCTAAAACATTTTATGATTCTAAGAGAGTAAAATGTACTTCCTTATGTTCTATAATCTATGCATTTTCTGCCTCGACATTTAGAGGATGTTATGCCTAGAACTGGTTCCATAGGGACTGAAATGTTGAGTAAAGAGTCTTTGTAGCTTCAGGACAAGTGTTTGTGCTTCTCCAGGCACAGTCTAGCCTAGAGAAAGATGGTCATATTTGGACTAAATATAATATAAAAGTTGAAATGAATGGAACTTGAAAGGCCCCCTTAGGTGTCCAAGAATGGATTCAAAAGCCTCAAGGTAGGCTTCTATTTTAGAAATAAGTTATTTTGTTCAAAAAAATAAAATAAAAGACTGAAGTTGGCTTTTGCCACTTATTTGTAAGGAAAGCTGTTGTAGTGGACTATTCATTATTTAGGAACACCTACAGGTAACAGCCTGCATTATCAGTATGCAATCTATATTACATGATCTGCAGGGGTGGTAGAGAAAAGCACACACCTGAACATCATGAACAAAAGAGCTGCAGAAAACATTATCCTTTCAAGGCATGATGGGGATTATCTTTAATTGCTTTATACTGCTTAGGGCTTGTTTAAACTAGAGAGGAACTGCTAACACATCTATCAGCAAAAGCTCTAAATGGAGATTCAGCTTTTACTGATAAAAATATGTTTCTTTGGATGTAGTATATACCAGCTTCTCACATAAAATAAACTATATGAGAATAGGACTTTATTTTTTGTTCTTTATTTATCCCTCCCCCTCGAATTGCTGTGTCTATTTTCTTGTTCTTTATTTATCCCCCTCCCCTCGAATTGCTGTGTCTACGTTAGAGCCTTTGGTGGTCTAAGCAGTGTCATTAAAAAATTCTCAAATGTCTATAGCTGACAACATTGTGTTAAGGAAAGTTTCTAGGGTAGACCCAAGGCACAGTTACCATGGTGACAAAGCAACTTGGAGTTCTGTTGGTTACTGTACACACTTTGGTTCAGTGTAGTATTCTCTTCATCACAATTCGGAAACATGAAGAAGGCTTAAACTGGAACCAGGCAAATGCATTTCCTAGGTGACAGCTCACGTCTTGAGTACAAAAGCATTTTTTTTTCCATTAATATATATCAGTTTCAGAGAGGAAAAGAACTGACATGTGAAAATAAATGTCTGGAGTGTCCTAAACATTTCATTGTTCAAAAGGAACAGAGAGAGGGATCATGTGTTACTATAGGGATACATGCCTGGCATCAAATGCTAACATATTACTATTAATGGAAACTCACAAATTGAAATTTGTGTAGATACTTGATGTGAACTAAATTAAAGGGATGCACACAAAGTTTTCTATAAATAACTAAACACTGTGATACTGCAAGTGAAGTTTGATGATTGCTTAAACTCAACATGAGCCAGCAGTGTGCTCTTGCAGCCCAGAAAGCCAATCCTATCTGTGGCTGCATCAAGAGAAGTGTGCCCAGCAGGTTGAGGGAGGGGATTCTCCCCCTCTACACCACTCTCGTGAGACCTCAGCTGGAGTCTGTGTCCAGTTCTGGAGCCCCTATTGCAAGAAGGACATGGATGTGCTGGAACATGTCCAGAGAAGGGCCACGAGGATGATCAGGGGGCTGGAGCATCCATCCTGTGAGGACAGACTGA
>JANHFX010000625.1:4031-43088 GCA_027560015.1 Chloroceryle amazona | reverse complement strand
GTTTTAGGCTGGAAGGGACCTCTAGAAGTCATCTGGTCCAACCTCCCTACACAAGCAGGGACATCTCTACCTAGGGCTGGTTGCTGAGAGCCCCATTCAGTAGATGACAGATGATCTCATGGTACATACAGCGTGCTTCACATTGGAAGAGGCTGTTTCAGGGCCCCAGTGGTATGTTCGTAACATACCGGGGAAGTGAATGGCAGAGCGCAGCCCTTCACTCAGACATCTAATTCCACATCAGAATCTAATTTAATTTTGAATCATGCAATACTCAGCTTGCTCTCAAGCTCTTGCTCTAAGCCAGGAAGCTATGCAAAAGAACTCAGCAGGGGTTTGCCTCCTTCTTCACAGCCACAAATATTTAATTAAGTGTCTCACTCTGGTCTCCAAAGGCAAGAGAGATTTTCAAACAATTTGGACTCTCTTTGAAAGGAAGATCTCTTAATCTCTTGAGACCTGACTTCACTTACGAACATCTGAGGATGGGAATACTGATATTATGATGTCCCTGAAAAGAATCCAACTTTGATGTGTTGTATAGAGAGGGCTCTCAGCACCACTCATCCTGCAGAAAATGGATGATGGCTACTCAATGATCATGGAAATTTAATGTATTTGCAGTTTAAAAAACAGATAAATGGAAGGAGGCAATATTTATTCCTTTGAGTTAAAAAGTCCATACATGTCAATATATATCAAAGACTAGCCCAGAAGAAAGAAATTAAGCACTCTTATGAGTAGAGATTTCTCAGTTTCAAGGCTCCTATTTTACTTCCATTTCGATGATCTCTCAAAAGAGAAGATATATGCTTTGTTTTGAGAGTTATAGCTTATGTCCTTATGCAGCAGAGGACAGCAACAGAAAACAGAGGTGATCTCTCTCACCCCACACTTTAACATACACAAAAAAAAGAATACATACACCTAAAAAAAGTCATTTTAAATACTATTTATAAATGGCATGTCCTGTTAGGGGCAGCATGAAGATCTACTTGCTCAAATTAATAGCAAGCTATTTAATTTTATGGCTAATGATTTGCCTCCAATTTAAAAAAAAACTACATTGAAAGCAAAACTTTGCCATTTAAGGGATCTGAAACTGTTCTCTTAAAGTAAATACTCAGTTGTTGAAGCTTACACGTATTTTCCAAGACTCAACTGATTTTTTTCTCCCTGTTCGTTAGGGAACTAGGATATGAAGGCCTTATTTCAGTATTTTATATTTTTTGTTAAAGTTACTTCCATCAGAGAAAGGTCTTTAAAGAGCACTCCCCTTCCTACCACATTCCACTTTCTAACTGATGTCTGTTGTGTCCTCACTATCATTTTTCTCTTGTTCGTTTTCACTCCAAAGGTTTTGATCCACCTTTTCAGGCTATGCAGCATGTACTGACTCACTCCTTTCATGTTGCTCATTGCTTTATCTGTTTTTAAATAGTTTTTTAAATTACAAGACTAAAGTACAAGAAGCCAGATAATCCTATTTTCAACAGGATGTGGACAAACATTACCTTTGTTTTTCCACCTGTCCTCAAGCCATATACATGCTTTCTTCAGTGCAGGGGAAAAAAAAAACAGCGAAACCAACCAGCAAACAACAACAACAACAACAGCAAAAGAACAACCTTCTAAACAAAGGAACAAAATAAAAATTCTTATGGCTGACAACCCTACTCTTAAAATTCCTTCTTGCAATCTGTCTCTGCGAGTCCAGTCAAAAGCCGTTCCAGCTGACAATGACTAAGCAACCAGCAAGCTGTGAACTTCAGTATTTGTTCAATTTTTATTGCACCTTTCCAGTGAGCAGTTCTCAAATACTCTACCGTAGCTCCTCTTCCCATATATGTCCTCCCACCACCCCTCACTGTTTCCACCAGACACGAACTGCCAGTCTCCATGCAGTCCAGCACCTGTGTAAGAGCCCCTCCACCATCCTCTCCTCAAACTCCTTGTACCTCCAACTTACACAAACCTATGTTTAGCTTCTAGCCAGTGCAATCCCTTTCAACCCAGTAACCCAGGCTGTGCTTTCCAACCAACCATCCCTCTCAACATTTGCATTCCAGAAGTCAACAGCAGCCTTCCACAGTTTTAACAAGAACTACCTCTTCTTCTCCCCATACTGTCTTCTATCTCTCCTTTTTCCCCACTCTGTTCTCATGCTTCAGTTTCCTTGGGAAGAGGAAACTGGGGCTCTGCACAAAGCTGAGTCACTGACTCATAAAACTGCTTACAAGAGGACCCTGTTTTTTTTACTAGGTTTCCTAGCTATTACCATAACACAAAAAAGGAAAATATTATGAACAACTCAAATAAGACCGATTGGTTTTGTTAAAAAACAAAACTGAAAAAAAAACAAACAAAAAAAACCCACAACAAACAAAACCCACATGTTAAGTTCATAGCCAAGACTGATTAAAGAGCTTTCATTTATTTGTTATTGCACACCAACAGATTTGTTGGTGTTTTGTCTTCCCTGCACCAAACCACACAATCAAAAGAATAAATAGTTGAGGCTGACAATCTAATCTAAAAGAAACAATTTTTCAACAAAAGGGAAACCCAAAATTATCACCAGGCACAGAAACAGAAAGAGCTGTGCTACAGATAAAGCACTGCTGGTTTATTTTTTGTTTGGTTTGGAGGGTTTTGATTTTGGTAAGGTGTACACCAAAGTTTGCTAATATATAATTGCTTGATTACTGTGTATCCAGATGTTTGGCCAGGATGAGGCATTTTCAGGTCTACCAATAACAACAGTCAAGCAAAGTAATTAATCAGAGAAGATTTCTTGTTTGATTGGTTCAACATAGAAGCAAACTTGAGTGCTGCTTGGATCTAGAAGAGAAGTTTGCTAAAATAGTTACTAAAAACCCATGCTTTACAATGCTCAGCTACTGGAAAAATGTGTGTGTTTTTAAAAGAAATACTTAGTATTAGATCACTTTCAAAAGTTGGCTGTAAAAGTTAAGGTTTGAAAAATCCTACTTGCAGTTTGGCAAGATAAATAAGAAAATGTGGATAACCTTCTGGACATGAACCCACAGTGCTGCCCTTCCTGTATGTTGTGTCAACATCTCTGCTACTGAAATTAGCATAAAGCAAAATTAAACTGTATTAGTTGGTTCAGTGATTGAAACTGGTGAAATCCTGACAAGAAACCCAACATTTTAATTTTCCCTCATTGTTCTAAACACCACCTCACAGGCCACCAACGAGGTAAGCATGAAGGGAAGAGCCCCCACAGCCACAGCTGCTTGAAGCGAGTGAGTTCTCCCAAAAGCTTCAAGAACAGCTCAGCTGTCCTCTCCCAGTAGTGTCATGCCACAATACTATGAATTATGAGGTATCCAGTCTTGAGGAAGGGAGTATTTGCAAAAGACTTTTCTCTGAGAAAATAAAAGTGGGGGTTTGTTTGGGGTTTTTTTTTTTTTTAGAAGTGTATTTGTTTATGTTTTCTGTGAACATAAAATTCCAACTGGCAACCTTGGTCTTTTCCAACACAAACAGCTTTGTGGTAAAAAGTAACCCACAAACTGGGTTAATGTGGTGGGATTCACAAGATGCATATGGTTGTAGGGGAGCAGGGGAAACAATGCCCCCAAATCTATTATCTTTTCAGACTAATTCAAAATTCTCATTGAAAGTAATTATTTAGGTGTCGTAAGTTACTTATCACAGTGATTTTCTATTCCAAAAAGGAGCATTCTTGGTACAAATAGCTCACAGTGGCCCACTTAAAAAAGACCTAGCAAACAACCTGAATACTTGAAGAGGAAAATGACTCTGTCTGTACACAGTATAAAGATTGTGAAGGTGGGAAGGGAAGCATGAAGAACATTTTAGCTAACCTGGGAAGCGGAAAAGATGCCCAGCTGCTCCCTGTAATGTTGGTGGAAAGAAACAGAAACACTGCTGTGTAGATTGTCTTCTGGGGAAAACTAACTGACAAGGATTATTACAGAAGGTTGCACTGCAAATTCCATTAACCTATGGCTTTTGACAAAGTATCATGAGCGATCACATATAGTAAAGAGGGAAGAGCGATCTGACACTTCAAGTGTAGAAATAAGCAAGTCAAATCCTTCAAATTTCTTAAACATTTAAAAATAGGCTACTTCTGCTTATTAAATGTGATCTCCATGCAGAGCCAAGATCAGTTTCTGCCCAGCACAAGGCAAGTTAACTTCCCTGGGTCCACAGCCACTGAAACATCAAGAATCAATGAACATGAGACACAACTGTCCTGAGTGGAGAACTAATACATGTCATGCTTGCAGTCCTTAATGATACCATAACCTCCTCACTTAGCATTTGAGGAGAGTACATGCAAAGAGAAGTCACAACTCATACTGTACAGAAATTAATTAAATGCATTAACTCTGTATTACTAAAGCAGCAATGAAGTGGCAAATATTAAGCAAACCATGTTTCACAAAAGATAACTCATGAGAATGTTAAGCCAGAGGTTGCCTATTGAACATGGAGGGCCTACATCCCATAGAGTTTCACCTCAACACTGCCTGTTTCTCAGTTTCAGTAGCTCAGTAGGCAGGTTATCACATGTTCTTTACTGTGGTCCCCATCTCAGTTTGACTATTACAGAATGGAAATGTAGCTCAGGACTGTGGGTTCCATGGGGTAGTAAAGAATCTGAAAGATAAATACTGAAATATTTAAGTGTTGAAATGTCCAGATCATGTTACAGATCTACCCAGTATAGGACAAAACATGGAAATATACGTTCTGTTCCTCTTTTTTAAGGCTTGGTACAGCAATCCTTCACTAGAAGATGGCTGAACATGACTTCCATTCTTGCAAATGGAAGCAACACATTCTGTGAAAAAACGGAAATAATTTAAACCAACAAAAATAACTGAAGGTAAGTGAGCTAAAACCTAAGTCAGGCACCTCAAAACAACAAGACCTTTTGATTTAGCATCCCTTCCTACCACTCTTAGCAAACAAGACCAGTGGGGTAAAGCAAAGCTTAAAGGAGCTGCAAAAAACCCAATAGTGTCTGGAATGAAACACAGTGGAACAGCTACAATATTATTCTGCTGCTTCAGAAAGCAAGGTGATCTTCCTACTACTTATAGATTGTTAGCAAAAGGAGGTGAACTTTAACTGCATTCTGTTCCAGCTCTTGATGATTCTTGTGGGACAATCTGGATGTTCCCTTTCAGCCTCTAAGATGGAAAAAGCTGCAGATTTACTTATTCATTTGTATTGTCTAGTTATCCAATAAAAACAGGACGGGCATGTAATTGAGCATAAAGATGGGACAAGCTCACAATTTAAGGAGGCAAAAAAAGAGTCTTACAGCTTTGTTTTTTCAATTGGATATGCTTATCCTGTTGCATTTCTCTCTTCCAAACAGCCAGAAGTTAATCAATTTAATTGGAAATTAAAACCAAAATCTTCTTCTTGCTATAAAAACCATGCTACATGTAATAAAAGTAAAAGGGAAGACCACGCCTTCCTTCCATCTGCTGGGGGAAGATGTATCTGCTCTACTGTAAGCTGTCATGGGCTATACTGTGTTGCTCAGTAATTCCCACAGTAGCTGACTCATCCCTGAATTCAGTCATCTCCTGAGTTCTGTCAGGCAGATATTTGATAAGTGTTTTTCATTTCTACACATTAAACTGGTTTATTCTGATAGTTTCATTTTGTATTTCTGTTTCTTTTTTTCCTCAAGATGGATCCCACCCCCACGCTGCTTCTCCACTCTATCCTGCAAATGTAAGCAAAATAATTCAACCAGGTACTAAGGTGTTTGAGGGAAAGTGATTTTTATTTACTTATTTAATCTTTTAGACCAAACCAAACCTTTACTCTGAACAAGCAGGTCTGTTAACATATAGGTAATAAATAGATCAACAAAATTGTACATCATTGTACCTATTACACACTGGTAGAAAGAAATCCCACAAATGAGTTAGCCAACCTTAATTCTAACAACCCTCCCTAAATATAGCATATTTAGCTCTACTGCAATGAGAAACTTCAGTGTAACTTTCTAAACTATGACTTTAAAATACAAACAAATCTATGGGCAATTAGTTGTTATCAGACCTGAAATATTCCAGAATAACCCCCTCCTGTAGTTCAGCTAAAACAAACCAACCCTCAAAGATGAGTGTCACAATGAAGAATTACATAATAATCTCTATACATAACAGGGAAGGACTTGAAGTTGTTCGTACTCGTATGAAGGCACCTCCCAACCTCTAATTGTATCAAGTGTAGAAATGCCATATGCATGGAATTTTTCATTTTTTTTTCTAAGGGCTTCTTAAAATGAGAAAATTGATAAAAGCAATTACTGTTTCTAAAAAAGCTGTACAGCACATCATCGAAGGGATCCAAACTATGAGTCATTTCATGGCAATACAAATGTCTTTCACTTAATACAAGGGCCTCAACCTGGAAAACAGAACATTACAATTCTTTACCAGCAGAATTAACACCACATATCATGCCCATAAAATGTCTGGGATAGGGGTAGTTTAGTCCCTTCATCCCTTTGTAGCTAAGGGAAGATCTACCTTCTGTTCTGCCCATGTAGACAAGAGAAATCAGATCTGCCCAGCCATCCTTCAGTCCTCCTGTTCCAACCACGCTGCTGTGAAAGAGCAACATACTCGGTACACTGAGCATTTAAGCTTCTGCACTGGTAGGGTGGCTTTAGTACTTAACTATATTCACATGCACTTATTTTTGCTCAGTGCTCAAACAGTATTTAAATTCTGATGTATCTCAAAAGAAAAAAAATTAGCAAGATAAAAGACAGTCCTATAAACAGCCTCTGTTAGAGTTTAAAGGACAGGTCCAACCACTGGAAGTGACATAGGGAACAGGGGTGTCAGGGGTCTACTACAGAAGGAGAGGAAACAAATGAAGGGGGCAGGGGAAAACAACCTAAATACAGAATTATTAGGAAACCATTTATAAGACCAGAAAACCAGTTGCGCCCCTTCAACTTTGAGGTGTATTCCATATATATATTTTCCTTTCCTCTGTTATTTTTAATTTCTCTTCATTACGAAAAAACCATAGTCCTGTCCTTGGCTTATTTGACAGCAGCTTTCTTTGGTCAATGAACTTCAATAATCCAGTAACTAGTTTAAGCAATATCACCATAACATGGCGTGGAAATAAAAATACAATGATCATATTCCCATCTTTCAGTTGCAGATTCAGACTACTTGTACGTGTCTTTCCTCAGCAAGCATCTCCAGGACATAAAGACAGTTTGACTGAAATAATGAGAGTGTCTCCTCTGTAATCTAATCTTCACCTCTTCTTTAAGGTCAACAAATTGGAGTTCCACTGTTAAAACAATCTGTCCTTAAAACATACAAGAAGAGAGTGTATCAGATGTGTTATCTGCTAGATCCTAGTACCTATAATACCCTAACATTTTCTTTCATTTTCCAATTTCCCTCATTCCCTCTTTGCTGGTCAGCACAATTTCTGAAATAGTTAATATACATTTAGATAGTCCTGCAACTAGGTCTCTATTTTTGAGACCTCTTTTTTTGAGATCATCTTTCACAAACACCCATGTCTTAATCGGATCATTTTCTCTCTCACCCCAGCTTCATTTATCAAATGCCACGAAAGGAATGTTCCTGTATTAATTTTTGAAAGTGTTTCTCAGTTTTGTGGTCTTTCCTTTTATTTTTCCATCCCTTAAGTTTTAAGAGCACGTGAGCTAACAGCCATGGGCCCCCTCTGTAGTCAGCACACAGCTCCAGGGGGCTACTTCTATTGCACGTGGACTGAATAATGCTGAGGACTCATTTCACACAGACTCTTTCAGTGCAGTAGCTACAGGCCTCAGCTAATGTTCTATACAGGTAAGTTCAGTCCATCATCTCCTCTAGCACATCTAGGGTCTGGACGTGATTCTCACTTTACCTCCCACACAGAATTTGGCAGCGACCGTATTTCTGCAGCACAGCAAAATCTAAGAAAACACATTTATCACGTCATCCACACTTTGGATTTCACAGTAGTCGTTGATGCAACTAGACGTCAGATGAGCTTAATGAACATGTGGCTCAGAGCAACTTAGTCTTGTTAATACATACCCAACCTACATCTCAGTTAACAGCCCATTCAAGAAAATGGGCACAGAAGTTTAAAAACAGAACTATCTTATTTGTTCTTTAGCTCATAAACCACCACATCAGCTGCTACTCCTTTACTATGATATTTTAGTGCTTTTCACAAGTATAGCAGTTAAGGCTTTATTTCAACTTTTGATCACATTTGTCTAACATACCATGAATTGATCTACAACTTACAGTTGTCACCTTTGGAAAAGCCAGAAGAGAAAACAGGTTGTTTAAGAAGCTCTCTAGAAATCTAGCTGTGCTCATTACTGCTGCTTCTAATCCATGGATCGGTTCTGAAACTGCCATCTCAGGTCACCACAATCCTCCACGATGCCAAAGCCCTGCTGAACGCTGTAACAATCTGAGTAAACAAATGCACAGGAACAGTGCTACTTAAAAGTCGTCTTAAAAGACTACAAAGCATAAACAGAATCTTGTATGCAATGAAGAGAAACTTAAGTCTGGAATGCTGGAACTAATGGAACCTGGTGTACAGATCTGTATAAAGTTAGCTGACATTTTAACTCATTTTATGTTAAGATTCAGCATAAGCAGAATGTCATCAGAGAATTCACGTAGAAGAAAGTTGTTACGAATGTCACAGCCTAAGGACAAAGTTCTCTTGACTTTAATGTCTCTGATTATCCACAGGGGAGATAACCTTGACTGCAAGTGTTTTATATCTAATAAGACAGAAATTTCTTCTGAAGCCTTCTATACATCTCAGGCATCTGTGACATTGCCCATCTGAATGAATCTTCATGGTACAACAATATCAAGTTTATGCCACAGCACTCATTAACAGGTTCTCACCTCTCCCTGGCCACTTGGCCTCCTGCGCGCTCTTGTGAAGGTTGCAACGCTGGGACTCCTACCTTTTCATCACAACTGATTGAATTTGGGAGCCAAGGCTTCAAAAACAGAAGTGGGATTACACATTTCTTATTTCCACAGAAAACAGGCACAGGTCAGGATCCAGTCAAGAGCTATTGGGTCAACATTAGCAGGCAGACCAACATGAGTACTACTGTAGTGCATATATGCTATAGACTTCCTCACTGGGAAGAAGCAGATGATGCCTCCTTCAGGTAACTGGAAGAAGCCTCATGTTCACAGGCCCTACTCCTTATGGTGGAAATTTCAACCACTATGGTATCTGCTGGAAGGACAATAGAATCATTTAGGTTGGAAAAGACCTTTAAGACAGGGCTTAAGCAATACAGGAGAATTCTAGAGTGTTTTGATGATAACTTCCCAAGGCAATCAAGCCGCCAAAGAAAGAATAAACCTGATAAACCAGATTGTTGTGCCTAACAGTGATGAGGGCTTGCTGGTGAAGTGGGCTGAAAGGAATCTCATACAGGAGGAAAAACAAAGTCCTGCATCAAGGGAAGAATAACCCCAGCCCCCAGTAGACACTGGGAACTGAATGGCTGGAATGCAGCTCTGCAAAAAAGGATCTTGGAGTCCTGCTGAACAACAAACTGACCACGAGCCACCAATGTGCCACGTATCAAAGAAGGCCAACAGCATTCTGTGCTGCATTAAGAATGCCACCAGCAGGTCAAGGGAGATGAATTTTCCTCTCTACTCAGCATTGACAAGGCTACATCTTGAGTGCTGTATCCAGTTTCAGTCTCCACAGTACAAGAAATGTATGGTCTTAGTGAGGCAAGCTCAGAACAGGGCTACAAAGGTGATGAAGGGACTTAAGAGTGAGAAGAGGCTGAGGAAGCTCCAACTCTCCAGTCTGGACAAAAGAAGGCTCGGGGGGAATGTTATCAATATGTATAAATACCTGATGGGAGGGAATAGAGAAGACAGAGCCTGACTTTCCTCAGGAATGAACACTGACAGCACAAGAGGCAATGGGCACAAATATAATCCATAGGAAATTCAACCACAACACAAGAAAACACTTTTTAATGTAGGGTGGTCAAACACTAGCAGCAGGTTGCTCAAAGATGCTGTGAAGAATATTTGTAGATATTCAAGCCCAATTCAGACACAGCCCTGGGCTGACCCTGCTTGAGCAAAGGGAGTGGAGGAGACTATCTGAAGAGGTCCCTTCCAACCTAAACAATTCTATGGTTCACAAATCAGTGCTTGGTGAAAGATAGCAGACTTGCACACAGAGTGATAAGGAGAGGTAGAGACCATCTTTTAAACTGACCTCTGTTTCCTTAAGACTACTTTTTGATATACATTATTACTGTCATTATTATCATGCTACTATTTTATGACCACTGCTAAAGAAACATAAGTTTCATTTAGGCAACTTGCAACTGTATTAAATTGAACTCATCTCTCCACCAGTTAAGCTGGAACATGTTGCAACAACAAGTCTGTACTCACCATCAGGTAATTCACATCCCTGGATGTAGAAGAAATAGGCACAAACCAGGCTGTTATGTGAAATCAACCTGATTATATATATGTAAGTATGTAAAAGGCAGAGCACAGGCCTGAAGCACTGCTCTGTGACTTCTGCACTATTTAACTGCTAGCACATCCCCCAGCACATCTTTAGCCAGTGTCAGTTAGCAGACAGTACGGGGTCACAGTCTGGGAGACAGTATTTGCCAAAATCATTCCCAACAGGCAACGTGGAGATAGTTACAATATTTTGGAGGAAGAGAGGCGAGCTGGCATGTACCTTTTGGCTTCAGTGTACAGGTTGTGATTAACCTGCTACTGCAGAGACACGGCCCTGGGTTCCACAGGCAGCATAGCCCACCCCTGTGATGAAGCAGTGGGCAGTCTGAACACAAGCTTTGATCAGCCAAAAGATCTGAATGGCTGGGGATTTATCATCAGGAGGATTGTGCTGAGAACACTGCAAATACAAACCATGGCTATATTGCTCCTTCCCTGCTTTTGGTTGCAAATTCTGCTTTAGGTCTCCATTTCAACCACAGCAAAAGGGAGTAAAGGGTATGTTGACCGGGACCTTCACAGAGCAGTGCCAAGCTCTCCTCTTAAGGAAATACAACATGAAAGGGACAGATTATACACTGATCTAAGATGGGAGCTGCCCTTCAGTGCATTTTTTTAATCTCTGATGATAGAAATAATTATGCAGCTTGTAAGATTTTATCAATATAATCTGTTTATTAATTGCATTTAGAGGTGTTACTAGGATAACTGGAAACCACCTGCCCTGGAAATCAGATTTTTGACAGTTTAGGAGATCACTACTGATTAAGAGGAACACTATGAAAATGTACCACACTCTTCTTTGAAGAGGCCAAATCTATTTTCTTCTGTTCTCCCACTGCTCCCTAACATGTAGTGTTTTCCAGCTTGTATTTTCATCTTCTGTAAAGCTAGAACAAAGCCACATTGTGATTGGATTATATCAATTCATAATTACAAACTTTCAAAACACACTAAATACTGAAAAAGCAGATCATTTGGGTCTACCTTTGGAAAAGACTATAATTACTGTTCTTTCACTACTTTAATGAACCAGATTATTAGATATCATATGAAATTAAAATTGTTAATAAATCCTGCTCTGTATACACTACGCAGCAAAGCCATCCCTTAACTAATCAAATTCAATCTGGAGGAAATCAACTTAAGATCTTCATCTGTCCTACAGAATTAACAATCATTCAGGCTTAGAAGAAAAATAAATCTGATTTCATTCAGGGAATGGTGTTGATGATATGTTATTGCTAAGAGAAATTTCTTTGCACAGTCTTCACTGAATAGAGCAACTTCCTGCTGGATTGTTTTCAAGAAACCTCATTTTTCAATTTGTCACATTCCTATTGGCTCATTTAATGTTCCTGGGTGATGAACTCTTCTGGTGTGTTTATTCAGCACCTCTAAAGCAATCTTGAGGACAGAGTCCTAAGACAACCAAAATTAAAAACCAAAACAAAAACAAACAACTATAACTGCCACACTTTAACTCTGTCTAGAAATTAAGACCATCACCAGTACAGTAACAGTTAAACGCTTAAGAGGGACACTAAACAAGTCAACTTCAAAGCTGTGAAACATACCTCACCATAACAACCACACAAGAAGCTAGTCATCTGTGGTTTCAATAATTTTAGTCTGAAGGAAACTAACACAGCAGTTACTATCAATACTGAAAAAAGATTCAGTAATTAAAAGATCTGATGCATCTTAAATAAGACATAAACAACCAACTTTTCAACATGGTAGATGAGGACACGCTTGCTCCTAGCTCTAATGGAAAAAAACTTTGTAAGAATTACACTATCATCCATTAACTTTTGCTTAGCAGTTATGTTTATTTCCTCACAATGAAATCTACAGTGTAAATAATGGATGCCATGTAAAATATTACTGCCTGTTATGTTTGGAAAAGGCCTCACTGCCTTTTGTGTTTGATCCCCCCTGAATAAGTCTAAAGAAGCTTGAGACTTGGAAGATCTAAAGCATAAGAAGAAAACTGTCTAAGGAACTAGTGCATTCTTGGACAACCTGGATTAGAACAGCAAGCAGGGCAAAAAAAGTGTTCCTGAAAATCTCTTCATCTATATGAAGTACCACTTAGGACACTGGAAAAACAGTAGCTATCCTCCTCTTCTTTTCTTTTACCAGCACCTTTCCAGCTCTCAGTGCAAAGTACAGCACTGGGAGGACTGCTGTGGGGAAAACTGACTCCAGCTCAGTCAGACCCAGTACAGCAACTTAGTGAGACAGATCTGGAGAGTCCCTACGTTTATAAAATAGAGAATTTGTGCAAACAAATGGTTACAGCTAGATCTTCCCTTTACAGGCAAAAAGGGAGAATCTGGAGGGACCAAACAACCCTTGCCGAATAACAAATAGAAAGGCAAGTCAGAGTGACTCAGAGGAAAAAAAACCACTTTTTAAAAGAAGCATTTCCAAGTCCAGGAAAGGTTGCCCTGTAGGTTTACCTTATACCAGATGCTACAAAATAGAAGCTCCATTGTCTCATCCACGCTCTTTCAAAGCTCAATGCTA
The DNA here is from genome assembly GCA_027560015.1 of Chloroceryle amazona. NCBI lineage: Eukaryota > Metazoa > Chordata > Aves > Coraciiformes > Cerylidae > Chloroceryle > Chloroceryle amazona. The sequence goes on along the minus strand of JANHFX010000625.1, from coordinate 29,991 downwards.
GTATTCTCATCATATAAATCACTGGGTGAATATGGGGCAAGAACTATTCTTTTTATGTATTCTGGCTCTAGCAGCAAAATGTCAACTCGAATGACAATGCAATTTATCATTAATGAAAATGCTTCACTGTACTATACAGTTTTACGTTTATTATAAAGCTGCAGAGAAAGTATCTGTAATAATTTTGATTAGGCTTTCCATTTTCTGCATTCAAGAGGACATTAAAAAACTATTTATTTATCCAAGACAAGTTAAGAAGCAATTAAGAAATACCCTTTATAAAGAGAAGAGAGTGACATGATCACAAAACAAAATTAATAATTCCCAAGAAAGAAGTACAAATCTTTTGACTATCATCAGTAATATTTAACACACCACTATTCAAAATACTGTGCTAAGACTTGTTGATGAACTAAGGGAAAACCATGTAACTACACAGCATAATAAAAGCATACACCCCATATTGCAGAGCTGCTATCAGCTCTAATCACTCTCTTAAGCCTCAAATAATTCTGTTTATGGGCAAAAGAACAAGCTTCTTGATATTCAATATTTAACTAAGAGCTACTGCATATTTATTCTGTTCCTGAAGTTTTTGAGGTCAGAAGCCACAAAAAGAAGAGATAAATTGTGTTCTATGCAAAGCACATACTGAGGAAGAGACTTCAATAATCCAATACTCTGGAAATACAAACCCACTGATGAGTAAAAACCCCATCAACAATGGCCACATGAAGGAAAAAGCCATACTTTCATCCCATACTATCGAGACTAAAAAGCCAAACACGCAAAAGCGAATCCAACTAGAAGGCAAGGAAGGAGCATTTCATAAACATGTATGTCAAATATGAGTAGATACTTTTACTGTAATAATAATGATGCTACAAAGCAAAAGTTATATTAAAATATTACAGGATTCCTGTTCCTTTCCTAGTACTACATGGAGAATAAACCCCCTTGGTACCTATAAACCATATCATTTTCCAAAAAAGGGAGAATCTGTCCTTGAAGGAAAACACATGAAATCTTAAAATTAAAAAAAATAATTAAATAATGTGGATAAGTACCAGTGGCATAGGGAGAAATGGAACATACACTGGTAAGGTTGCTTACATTATCTCAGTTTTTCCTTGTGACTTTTTAAACAAACTACAGAACTAAGAATGTTTTGCATCCACTGATACATAACAGGAAATGGAATGCCAGCAGCAGCAGTGTGTACTCTCATATTCTCTGTGTTAGGAAGAAAGAAAGGAGGTTAAGCAATACACATATTTACATAAATAAAGGATTTCAAGTCTTACATTGTCTTAAAAATCGAGCAAAACTTACAAAGTAAGAAAAAACATACCTGATATACCCTGAGTCTCTGTCTGTAGATCACAGTACCACAGTCTGTTCACTGGATCACAGCCTTCTCGGATAGACAGCAAGACGTATCGACCATCATCTGACACCTGTAGGAAGTTACAAAAAAAAAAAAAACAACAAACCAAAAAACAACAAACCAAAACAAAACACAGAATTAAAGACAATTTGTCCCCCTGGGAAAATAAATACATAAATAAAAATCCAACTCTCCAACTTGAGAAGTTAGTCCCTAAATGCCTAGCAAAAAGAAATTGATGCTGGCTAGTGGAGTGGGGGGTTGGACTCAATGATCTTTGGAGGTCCCTTCCAACCCCTAACATTCTGTGCTTCTGCAAGTGAACAGATAATGTATGGAACATGAGAACACATCCAGAGCCCACAGTCATTGCTTATGTCAGTAACATAAATATGGGCTGCTGACATTTGAGGAGATCAAAAGATCAAAACCAAACAGCATTATCTGTTCATTTCCATCATGAATTAAAAAAAAAGTTCATGATTATTAAAAGTATTTCAGCTGAAAAGTTGTCTAAATGAGTCAATGTGGATATCTGCTCCAATATTGGACATCCATGGCTTGCAGAAGGACAACCTGCTTCATCATGGTGTTCTCTATAGGCTGCAGAGGAATCTCTGCTCTGGTGCCTGAAGCACCTTCTCCCTCTCCTTCTTCACTGACCACGGTGCCTGCAGAGTTGTCTCACATATTCTCACTTCTCTCACAGCTGTTGTGCAGTAGTTTTGGTCAGTGGTGGGTCTGTCTTGAAGCTCTGTCCAACATGGGGACAGCCCATGTCCATTGTCACAGAAGCCAGCCCTGCAGCCCCTCCTCACACCAAAACTGTGTCACATAAACCAAATACAACCACCAGTGTCCAGCACTACCTGGCATTTCAGTAACTAAGAACAGGCTCAGTATAAACAGTGAAATTTCATTTCATTTTTTCAGTATAAACTACAACCTGTAGGCAAGAAGGAAAAAAAAGAATGCTACAAGAAAAAACAAAACCCCAAACTACCACCAAGACCAAGGGCCATATCAAGAATATCTCCTGGTCCGTACCTTCAACAAGGAGAAGTTTAACTGAATATAAAGTACTATTTAGTCTTGTGATCAACTGGATTGCCAGGCTCCTACTGAACTACAGAACTCAAAAAAACCCTTCCTATATCAATTAAAAGCAGGGCTTTAAGTAGGTCAATAGAAGTTCCTCAAAAAACTATGATCTGCTGATGTGGGTGTCCAGTTTCTCTCCGGTCACCAACTATAATGCCAGCAGTCAAGTTCAATGATAAACTGTGCAAGAGTATTCACTAGCTTCGCCATCTTTGTAAAGACAGAATGAAACAACCAGTGAGTTTTGTCAAAAAAACCCAACTTCAAGAGCTTCTTGTGAAGGGGATGTCAAAACTTCCAACCAACCAAACTCCTTTATCAAAGTATTCATTCCAAGCGATAGGAAGCTTATCGCCCCTCCCCAAAATCCTATGGAAATAAATGGAGCCCAGTAGTGACATGAAAAGGACCAGTGACATGTACCTTACTGAAAACCAGAAATTTGGAATATACATATTAATTCACAGATATGCCAGGATGGCACTCGCTTATCAATCCAAGGAAAAACTGCTGCTGAAACTGCTAATATTTAAATACAAGAGGCATTTATCTCAGTCAAGTATTTATTTTGATTCACGAGTAAGGGCTCCTTTCATACTGTGTAACCTGTCAGCTAAACTGAATCTATAGAAAAGAGTCTGTCACTAACTTCTTTAAATTGGCCATCAGTGCATCTTACAGGTCTGCATAAACTGACTACTACCTCCTCTGTACAACATCTCCTCACCATACTTCCTCTAGTCACGGTCAGTGTTTGAGCCTGCAAATATCCTAGATACCTCAAAATCCAGGTCCATCAAAAGACTCTAGATTCACACCCTTGGAGAATGAAGCCCGGCAAGATCATTTTGCTGATGCAGGCACACCCCTCCCCATGCCATCGCGGTACTAGGTACAGAGCAGTAGAGTTTCATCAGTACAATAACTGTTCTTGGAATGGGAAACCCAAAATTTAGTTGCTCAAAATGGCAGGACAGTGAAAACCAACAAGCCAGAAGTTGGGTTATGGTAAACATGCTTGTTGTGCGTAGCTGCTCTGTCAATCTATTCTTTAAAAGTAAAAACACTCACCTAATGTGTACTGTTGTTTATAGTACAACATAAAAGAGAAAAAAAAATCACCTAGTTGGTAGCGGTTAGCTTTGGATTTCTGGCTGCCTTAAGGTACCTGCCAGAAGTCCGTCTTAGAGATGGAAAAAGGCTGGCAGCTTTGTCTGAATGATAGTCACTTAATTCACAGCAGATTTCTCCTCAAGTTCTCAAGTGACAGAATTTATAAGGTTTGTTTTCTCTCACAAAGCAGTATGAAATTTCTTAGAAACCGTCCAAGCTGGTAATTTTAAGGGTACTTTTGCTTCTTGTGGCAAACGAAATGACACTTGTGGAGTTCTAATTTTTGCCATTTTCATGAGGTTTACGCAAAGAAAAATCTAATGCTGCTGTTAAATGAACATTATAAGCTACAACCACATTGCAAATTTTCCAATGAAGCTTCTTGGCTTGCTTTTGCACATGCATGTACACACACAATAACAGTTCCAAAACGGTCTCTGTTGGTTCATGAAGTCATCAATGACTCCTTCTTTCTGTCATCAATGAATCCTTCTTTCTACTCAGGCTTTGCAAACGTACTCTGTTTCCTGGCAAAGCTTTTGAAGTGCAAATCCATTAAGTAATGGCAGGAAGTAACAGGAAGTCATCAACTTAAAGCTTCCCTCTCCTGACTGAGTTATTTTGAGTATATTCCAAAATCACCAGATTTAGATGTTTCATTTAAGCTGATACAGAAAGCTGTTTCCTGCCTACATTCTTATATGACTGTATCTATTGAAAATCTAAACCCCTAGTCACAAAATAGTCATCTGAGTTCTGGAAACTTTCCATCTGGCCCCAAACACATCTTCAAAAAATTCTTATTCACATATTGTAATTACTTCTCAGATTGACTGTGGTTAATATTTGTAACATCAGTTGTGCAAAGTATCTGTTGAATTAGTTAAGCAAGATAAATTCCAGAAGAATTAGGTCCTAACTATACTGCTATTCAAATACCTATAGTTTTGAAGACACAAGAAGGGAACTTAGTAGCATACCGAGCCAAATCTCAGTATATGAAAGCTAATGAAGCAGAACCAGCAAAGACTCTTCAGAACAAACCAAGAAAAAACCCAAATGAGTGTTTCCAAGTCGTAATTCTTACAGACATTTCATCAACAGGTAATTACACTATTAAAAACCATCCCTGCAGCTGAAAGCTCACAAGGCAAATGGAAAAGAACATGTAAGATCCCTACCAGACTAAAAAAAAAACATGAAATGAAACAGCTGAGACAGCTTTAATGGGGCAGACTGCAAAACTGACATTTTGCCTCCTTTTTCCAAGATGTGGGCATAATTCATAAATGGAAACCAAGCTTGAGTGATCTTTTCAGAAAGAAGCATCTTCAGTGTTTTCAGATAAACATTAACTGCAGGTGTCAGTTTTAATTAAACTAGTGACAGCAACTTGCTGCTTAAATAACTGTTCATACTTGTAAAAGCACCAAGTTTCCTTCTCCTCCTCATCAACCCATGAAACATGTTAATTGGAAGTGGTATACACAAAGACAAATTTCACTTAAACTCAAGAATATGACACACGAAGTAAGTTCTTTCAGTCAGAACTTGCAAAAATTTGTTCTTTGATGCTGCAAGTTAATAGAAGATTGCTCCTTTTACCCAAGAAAGAAAAACTGTTTGTAAATTTCTGATGATGAATTGCAAGGGCAATTCTAAACTTCTGATGACAGCAAATCTGAGTCTATCTAATGAGTTTTGCCTTCCACATCCCCAGATGGACTAGTGAAGACCTGATAGCAGTTTGTCTAATTTGGAGTAGGAATCTGAAAGCATATTGCTGGTGGGATGTCAATCAGGTCTGCTTCTATCACTGAAGTTATTCTTACATCAGTGAGTTATGTGACAGAAACAGGACAAGAAACTGTTGACTGCAAGACACTCTAATGTTTAGTATTATACTTTAGATTTAGACAGCCACATTGCAAAGTTACAGTTTGATGAGCAAATACAGGCAGCAATACCAGCTTATGTGGTCACCGCTGGCTCTTCCTACTGCTATGGTTGCTTGTATCCGTGCAAGTTCATACTCCATGTCATGTCAGTACAAGCATTTACCATTTGTGTGGTTAAACCAGACTGGGGAGCTGATCCAGCTGAAAAAACAGCATGTTAAATAGAATGGCAACAAAAAGAATTAAACAAAGGCAAAAAAGACAAAAGAATCCAGAGGGGAGAACAAAAAAACCCAAACAAAACCAAACCACCAAACCACAACAAAAAAAAAACACAACCCAAACAACCAAACACACAAAGAAGAAACCAGGAGAAGAAAAACCAAAACAAACAAAAGGAAAATGCAACAAGACGACAAAACAGCAAACAAACAAAACCAGAAACAAACAGAACAAAAAGGTAAAAGAAAAATACTAAAAAGAAGTCCCTCTCAGATTAGTGTCTCAGTTCCCTGTGCAGTTGCACAAATGGCTGAGCTAACACACTGCACCAAGCAGCTGGAAACATGAATAACAGGGGCAGAGGTTGCTTAAGGCAGCTCAGATGGCAGTACTGACAAATGTGTAATCGCAGCCTGAACGCCACAGACTCTTCGATGCTGTCAACAGACAGGAGGCTGGGTCTCAGAATGGCAAAAGGAAGCAGGATTTCCCAACTATCATTTGGGTTATTTTTATGCTGCTACATCATCTTCATGAGCTGAACTGCCATCCTTGCTCTTGGCCCACAAACATATCAACTGAAATTTCACACCAGTGTTTCACTCAAATCTTAGAATGCATTCATGGTTCAGCATAAGGGAAACAGCTGTAGTGTCTGAACTGACAGCCTGAGTCAGAAGTAAATTTTCCTGGTTTCCCACATCCAAGCTGAAAAGGAAACACATCGAGAATTTCTGAGAGATCTGGAATGTTAGTCAGTGCATAGTTCTCTCATTCAAATAATTTATATAATTTCAAACACCACACACTGGTAAAAGGCAAGGAGGTTGTAAAGCAACCAAACATCTTAAAATGACATTTAGGTCCTGTCAAAATATGACAGAAGAAATCCTGCAGCCTTTTCACTACAGCTTTGCAAATCCTTCAGAATAACAATGATTTTACTGGCAAAACACAGCACTAATCCCTGACTCAGCACTAGTAAAGGAAGGATTATTTCAACGAGCAATGTTGGTGTCTGTTATGTAGCTCTGTTGCTGCCCTTCTGTCACTTGGCAATTTTGAATTTATTTAATCCATTGTATCTGAAATATTTTCTGTGACCATCTTTACATGACCCAAACATATAGAAGTATCATTACAGAGGGGAGGGGGGGGGTGAGGGGGAGATGGGGGGTTGAGATGGACAGAAAAAGAATGAACAGGAGAAGGCTGTTGGGTTTTCAGCCTTCCTGGCTTTATGTGTTACTCCTCAACCAAAACGTCAATAGCAAAGACATTAAAGTGCTTTACTTCCAAGTAAAGTGCATGACAGCAACCCAGTGAATATTAATGGTAGCTCTTTGAATCCTACCTTGGTAGTCACCACTGCAAGACTCAAGAGGAGCTCTCTATTTTTAGTTCACGTATAGGGGTCCTTTGAGTGCACAGGATTATATTTGGACAATTATATATACACGCCCTTTCTTTTTAAGCTAACCAATTAAAATTTTACCTTTTCCCTCTATATTATCAAGGTGGAAAAAACCTATTAACTGTATAATTTGTTTCTACATAAGATATAAAAAAATAAGTAAAATCCAGTTATTAGATAATATGCCCATGTTGAGGAAAAGATAAACAGACTTCTTTAACTGCAGACGTTAACACTACTACAATCTACAACCTGATCTGCTTCTGCAGTTATTTTACCAACTACAGCTCTTCATCCACTAGTGCCGTTTCCACATGGAACACAGCACCTGTCAATGCTATCCAAAGCATTTTCAATGAAACAGAGCAAATGAACATAAAAAAATAAAAGCTCACAAAAATCACAGACAGAATCAAAGCTTTCAAATGCTCAAATTAGGAATGGGGCTCTGGTGTATCCTGTCAAGGGAAGATCAAACCATCCCGAGAAGGCAGCATGCGTGGCAAGGATGCAACCGTGCAATGCATGGCACTAGTAACTACAAACTAAAAACCCTTGTAAGAATAAGCTGTATTTTAGCACTGCTACGATTTTCACTATATGCTACACATGCAGTAGTTCAAAACCACCCAGAGTGTCTGACTAGACTTTTTCTCTTAAATATTCATTGATGACAGAGGTTACTTCCTAACTTTAGGTACATATTGCACTAAGATTTTTGCATACACCACTGAACCTTAATAGGACTTGACTAAGGAATAAATTCTTATTGATTAAGGAAGAAGTTCTTTGGTGAGACACTGGAACAGGTTGCCCAGAGAAGCTGGGGACACCTCATCCCTGGAAGTGTTTAAGACCAGGCTGGATGAGGCTTTGAGTGTCTAGTGGGAGGTGTCCCTGCCCAGGGCAGGGAGCTTGGAACTAGATGATTTTTAAGGTTCCTTCCAACTAAAGCCATGCTATGATTCTATGACTAAGAAGAATCTACATTCAAGAGACATTTCAGATTGATGTGGACATTACCTGCCTTGCATTACTTATTAATAGTTTAAAGCTGCCTACTAAATGAACAAAGTAAAACACCGAGCACAAAAATACACAAAGCACATGCCTTCTACAGAGAAGTAAAAATTTCTGCAGAAGTTGCCAAAACATTTGGTCAGTAAGAGATGAGAGCAATTATGTTGCCTGAACAGCATCAAGTGTTCTAACATCATAAATGTGTACGTGCCATGAAGTTCTGCTCGCTCGATGACAAAGAACCCTCACTGTAATCTCCCAGCCTTTCAAATTCCACTTTTATTAACTCACTATTAGAAAATGCAAATCTATTTCCTTTCCTGGAACACACAACACTTTTCTTCCATTAGATGTAATGATTGTGAAGGGTTGGGTTTTTTTTAGGGGGTGGGGGACTGCACAGAAAGGAACATAAAGCTATGTTCTGATACTATCTTTGCATTCGTACCAGAAAGTCACTGAAGTCTGCATGTAACTCCCCATCAGATTTAAGTTGTAGTGTTCTTTTCAGAAGATGAGGATGGGGGCAAGAACTCCCTTTCACTAATCGACCTTTTGGGATGAAAGGTACAATCAATGACCCCTGAAGCTGGTACTCTAAGGCTGCAAACACTTTGCTTTGTTGTCTCTTTGCATCCCACTGGTTTAATCAACTAGATTTCAGAAGCCCTACCAATGTGTGATCACAGAAATACATAATTTCAGGAGCAAGTCCAACAGAAAACAGTTACTACATTCTGAGGAGCAGGTCTGACATACTCTATGCAGGACATGGGCTGGTTCTATGCAAGCAACATGCTGGTGGGTTCTATTCATGCATTCCCTAGGTTAGAAAAACTGCTCTGGGCCTTAACTCAATTTCCTCATCCAGGTGGGTCTTCTTGGATTTCATGTACAGTGTGCTGGCATAAAAAGCACCTCTATTATAACCATTTATTCCTGAGACTCTACTAAGCTAGGGGTTGCAGGAGACCTACCAAAGCCAGAGAAATGGGATTTTGACCCTAGATCATTGTGCTTCTGACCGTTTCAGCTGCAATAGGACAGCAGGCCGTCTTGTTCACAAGAGAAACATAGCCATCTGTACACACATTCATTCTCTTCCTTAAATCTAGCACAGACTAAAATCAGTAGTCTTCTGAGGTGACAAACATTGCACAAATTTTCCCCTGTGGCTTTCAGCTTGCTTTTGAGTGCAATGAAAGCACCAAAGCATCAGGAACCTGGTTATATAAGAGATTACCATCTACCACAGCCTCTGTGCAGCCAGAAGGATTGCCTGCCTGTTTCTTGATGGTAAGATTCTCCAGACCTATTGCCAGGGCTGTAGGAAGGTATTCATAGTAGGCTACTATTCCATGTTCAGCCTTGATAAAGACAAGTGTAACACTTCAGAAAAAAATCCCACAGCCCTATTTTATCCAGCAGCAAATCTCACTTGAACAAACTGACAATGTTTTAAGCCTTTCCCCTTTACACTGCTCACTCCTCCCCTATGGATGCTGCACATACACGTTCATGAAGCAAAATCACACCATAGCCAGCTCATATCTGGCACAGCTTACTCCTCTTTGCTCTGATTTCATTTGCAAGATCACCACCCTGATTGAAAGCCACTGATGTTAACTGACAGCTCTAAGCATAAAAATAAAATATAAAAAAAGGCAAACAACTGCCAGTTCAAGGACTGTGCACAGTGCTTGTCAGACAACATGAAAAACTGTACTTATGTTACTGCTGACAGAACTGGGATGCGAGGGTTCCCCTCATCCCCTTTCTCTCCTGTTTACTTTCCTGCCAATACCACAGAGTTCTAATACTACCGACTGAGATAGGCTCTTACATAACTTACTGTTTAACTTTGAGAATAACAATCTGGCTGTGAAAGAGATACTCACGCTGTGAGCCTGGAAAGGAAGCAAGAACTTGCCACTTAAACAGAAGCATGAGAAGCTCCTCTTTTCAGAGTAGTTAGGACATTGCCAAGGTTTTAAAAATCTTCATACCAGACTGCCCTCTACTGGGATGTTATTTGAATCAATTCCATTCCTGCTCTGCACAACTCCCTCACCACCCTAGAAACTGTACCAGGAATGCATATGCTTGTTCTAGACTAATGAAAAGACCTGCTAGCACCTTTTTTGAAACTTGTATATCTGATTAACAATAAACTGATTTCACACACACACCCCCCAAGCAATCCATTCACGTGAAGAGTTGGAAATGTGCCTATATTTCTATGCCAACACTATTTTCAGTACCACAGATTTTGTTTAAATCAAGTATGCTTGGGGCTGGTATTGAACATGCAATGAGGAAAAAAACCTGAAGCTATGTTCTTCCATGTTGTCTTGTAAATATATTAAGCTGATAAAATTTTGCACAATCCTCTTTTGCTCTCATCAGTGACCTAGTTTCTTCTTTCATTGAAGATACACACCACAACATCTCCCTACAGTGCACCTGAGTTACACATTTTTTTCTAAGTATCATGGCATTATTATTTTTTTTTGTAGTCTGATGGATCTCCTTGTCAGGTGCTTTTCCACTTGCCAGCAAGGTATTTTTCTCCCTCGACCCAATGTTTGCAAGACCTGCAAATTCTACTCTAAACCAGAGTATGGAAGTTCAATCTCTGCCCCCACTCTAGTCAGTAGCTGAGACTAGACCACCCACACCATAATCCAACTGTCTTCACTGGAACTTGTGTAAAAAACAAGAGAACCCAAATATCTCTGCCTACTTGACCCAGCAAGGCCCTGTAAAATACAAGTATTTGTTTATTAATCTCCTAGGAATGTATGAAAGGGGATTTTCACAAAATAGAGCTGTGCAAAGCTCTGTTTTTGAATACGTGGCAGCATATTACCACCAAGTAAGAATATTCAGCACAGTACCAATAAGCCACATCATTTGATTTTTACTAAAAATATTTTCATTTTCCCCCCATTACTCTATGGTCTTCCACTTACTCAAACACATACTTAAAAAAAAAATGCATCAGAAAACTTGTTTGAATACCCCAGATAAAAGAGTTTTGACCTACTGCACAAGGATGAAACCACATTCTGCAGTTTCATTGTTTTGGGGTTTTTTAATTGTAGAATGTTGAGGTTTTTTTTTCCCTGACCATTAAAAAACATTCTTCATTTATATCAGGATGACAGATAGCTGGAGCTCACAGCACAATCCCAGACTGAAATCTGTTTTCACTTTGATAAGCTCATTATTATTTACTAAGATAGATCCCTGGTTTACCATTCCTTAAAATATCACTTTTTCTTAAATACCTACATCTCTTGAAATGTATGCCTCCTAGAGGCCAAGAAAACAGCCATAAGCAGCCATATAAATTTATTAAACAGGAACCCACAGTAGTGAGCTGGTTTGCTACTCACTGCTCTCCCCACTTTCCCAATACTTAAGGGGCTGTTTCAATTCCAGTGGCTTTAGAACTGGTAACTGCATTACATTCTATTATTCTCTTATTCTATAGCAGGAGTTACTACCAGTCCCCTCTTCCCACCCCAAACACTTTTTGATCATTTAATAAAAGGGCTGTATTTTCTCATTAATCACAAAAATTACCCAGACATTTGGGATTCAGGAAAAAAAAAAAAAAAAGCTATTTCTTTTACATTTAAGGCTGCCTTAAGTTTTCTTTCACAATAGAAGAGCCAGGACATAGATGCAGGATGGCTGCTTCTTCCAGCCTCAGTAATTCTATGGTTCTGTGATACTCTGCACAACAGCCAGGCTAAACCTTTGAACTCACTACAAGCACTGGACTATAAATGCTCTTCCTTGGTCCTCCTCATATTCCGTTCTATATTTCTGATCCTAAATTGTTCCAGCCCTCCTCCTCCAACTTACAGAAGTCTCTGTTAGTGTGCTATTATCTTAAAGGTTTTGCTACCTATAAGACAAGTGTATCTCTACCCCTAAAACAGAACATATAATTTCCACGGGATTTTATACCATCTGAGACTGCAAACTTTCACTACTCTAAAAAGCTGTATAGTCTAATGAATCAGACTGCAACAACCCTCTCCCACAGAACACGAATTTGCCTTCACAACAGCATGTGTAGTTCAGGCCATGATGCTGCAAAGCAATAATAATAATAATATGCATCACTCATGTGAATCAGTGGATACATCACTACGAGACATCTGTCACCAACAGAAAGCCCATTTATTTACAGAACTAGGGAAAATAAGGATAATGATTTCCAGATTCCATTTTATTGCTGGGTAAACTCAACAGAGCTGACTAGTTTTGAACAGTAAAAGCACACACCAACCAACAACAAACCAAAAAACAAAACAAAAAAAACCCACCCCAAACAAACCAAAAAACCCTGAACAACAAAAACACCCTCAAATAACAGTCCAAAGCCCCATTTGCAAGTCTACACTGGTATTCAGGTCAGCTGTCTGGTACATTTCATGAATAGATGAAATTATGTAAAAAAGGTTCTGTTTATTCACAGAACCAAGAGATATGTCTGATTTGTACAGAAAAAGCTCAGTGTGGTCACTTTGCTGGTAAGCCCTTCACAATCTCATGCACTGACTCATTTTGAATCCCACTGTTCAAATTATTTAAAAGAACCTTTCTTTTCTGGTAGCCCCCACACACACAAAAAAAAAAAAAGATATCTCCATGGTATCTCATGGAAAAGTAGTTCTAGGAACTCAATACCCCAAATCTGGGTTAAAACATTTCAGATTTTTATCAAAAGTGTCAGATCAAAAGACACTCTGTATAGAAAAAAAATGTACTGATTAAACATAGTAGATAGGAGAAGTACAAAGAACTACAACAGGTTTCTATCCACTGCAAAAATGTCAGTTCCAGGACAAACAGTGACCACCACTACATTGCAACAGCACCTAGGATAGTAAAGCACTGTTAAAAGTAATAGGAAGAATAAAATATACATTCATTACAAACCTTAGTGTCTTCTGAATAGTTCATGTAATGAAGAACAGAGCATGGCTGCTTATCATTTTGTTCACCATGACTCTGCACAGTAAAGCAGTTATTCAACACAACAAGCTTAAGAAATCAGTTCCAACAGTCACTTGCTCCACCTCCAACACCATAGTCCACACCATATTTGTGCTGATAAAACTTGCTCTAGAGAAACTGTGAACACTCTATTAACAAATTTCAACCTGTATGTCTCCAATCTTCAAGTAGACAAGACATACTTCATTTTCAAGAAAGATATCATGAAAATAAACATAAAATAAATCCATAGCAGGGAATATCTAGACATGCTGACTACTGGAATAAGCTTTTTGTGCAGGAGGTGAAGATCAGGGCTTCAACACTGACTAAGAAGAAACAAGAAAGGTGACACATTGTCCAACAAATGATCCCTCTCTGTCCTGGACTGTGCATCAGGCAGAATGACCTCAACAAAGAAAAAAAGGTATGTGATTGTGTCATTACAGGCTTGAGGACTGACTGAAAGCTAGCTCGACAAGTCTAATTTCCAACAATTCATAATCAATGATTCTTAGTTCAAGGGTGTCAACTCTGTAACACTAATAAAAAATGTTCTTTTAACAAAATGTTTTCTAATTTATACCTGCTATCAGTTGTTAAAATCTGAAAAAGTGATATAATGACAACAAACTTCAGGGTGTTAACCATACCTCAGCTCCTCCCATCCATTTTGGTTCATCAGGAAATTCAGCACATAGAATATCTTCTGACTGGTTAGTTCCTAATACATGATAATGCAGCTTTTGGTGCAGATTAGTGGAGGTCTCAGTGCCTAGCGAAACACAGATATTCAAACCAATTAGTTCTCAAAGAAATCCCGCAACAATCAAATAAAATTTATAGAAGCTTCTGTATCCTGTTCCACGTAAAAGGGAAAATTAATTCAGCAGAGGTAACTAGGAATATTCCATTACCCTCCAAATCAAAACAAATATTCAAACTATGCTGCCAACCTGTCCAGTCACCTTTTTCTTTTACTGTTAATAATAAATTCTTCAAATGTGACGATTTATCATTTCAAGGTTTGATTTCAAGAAATACTAAACAAGCAAAAAAAACCCAGCAATCCCTGCCACCCTCTAATGATGCTTTTACTCATTTCACCCAGGGTAACTAAGGGGAGATTTATCACTAATTAATACTCTAGAAACCTTCATATTTGCACTTGCTGAAAATAAAATGAAAAAAAAAAGGAAGTGTTTTAAAACACTCTATGAGGTGCTACTTCATTTTTGGTTTTTAAAAAATTTTGTCCTCAAAACATTTTCCAACACTTCAACTTCTGAACTACAAAAACATTTACAGCTGAAACCCACGAGGTATCTAACTTCCAAGTATGGCAGAACGACAGGCTGGAAAAGCAAATACAGAGGCAAAACTCAGGCTCTCTGCAAGGTTTAACAAAGAGCACAGCTCCAGAAGAAACCTCTCAGTAGCACTGCCTTATAATGAGAGCTGCTAAATTCCTTCCCTACTGATGCTCCTCAGCATTTATTTCACTTCATGTGCTGCTCCTTGAGTTCTCTGCAAGCATAAACACTTTGTGTTGCTGTGCTGTGAATCACAGATGAATTAATCCTGTTCAATAACAAAACCCCAATGCCTCAGATTGCCATTCATCAGGTCAACCGTCTGAGACAGCTCACCTACACCCACACAGATGCATAAGGGAAGAGATCTAAGCAAGATGTCACCAGACATCAAACTCCAGCTAGTAACACCCTGTATGAAAGTGAAGTAAATCACTGTAGAGAAAAAGGGCAACAAATTTGTAAGAGAAAGACAGGTACAGGCTGACAAGAGGATACTCACACGGGGTATAGGCTTTGGTTACACGAGACACAATCTGCTATCTAACTATGTAAATAAGCATAGCTAGTTACTTCAAATAGAAGCTACTAGAGCTAATTATGTGTTGCAACACTTTACTGAAAGGGTGATTTTGTTTCCACATAGCATGCAATTAGCTCAGCCATACTTACCATCACTTTTCCCATCTTGTTTCGGATAGCAATTATAAAACATGCCTTTTCCATCATGGGTCCATGCCATGCAACTGAATTTAACTCTCTCCAGTGTATCTGGAAGATCCTCAGGACCTTCTACTTTCATAAACTTGATAGTAACCCAATCAGAGCCACTAGAACTCAGGCCATATGCAAAATATTCACCATCTTCACTGAATGCATAACCTAGGAATTCAAAACCAAACAAGATGAAGTAAGAACCAGCAAAAGGAATCAGTATTTACCAAAAAAAAAACCCAAAACTGTTATTTTGCCACACAGGTTTTTATTATTTACCACCCACTAGCCAAATCCCAACAAAAGAGAAGTGGAACTGGGAAAGCAGTTAAATGAACTGTGTTCACTGTACACCGAGAGAAGAGGGCTTCTTTTCAAAAAGACAGTGCAAGCAACTACATCTGGTGTCAGCTGCTGGTCAAAGCACTTTTCTAGTCTCCGTGGAGTTGCCCAGTAGTTCACGTATCTACTAGAGTTGAGGCACGTGCAGTTGGTAAGTATGTTCAGCAACATCACTTATGCCTAACATCCGATTTATAATTTGAGTCATAATTCTTATACACTGAGTTGGTGTTTTTTTGAGGATGGGGAAGAGGTGGAGACTGAAAATGCACACAGGTAGAGAACTTGAAGGGAGATTTTAAGAGAGAAACAGTACCAAAGAAGTCAACAGAAACTGAGATGCAAGTAATGCATCCTGAAATAAAGCAAATGCCACCTCAGTGCTGGAGTCACTAAAAACTAAACCCTGCAAGGCTATGAAAACTCAAGTAACTGGGAAATTTTGCCAGCCACTACCACACAAATGGATTAATCACCAGTATTCTCAGCTAAGACCTCTGATACATGGCACTCTAAACTGTGAGGAAAACATGATTCTGAAAAAGATTCAGAAGAGCTTCCTTCTTAGCTGATAAAGGATCAAATTCACTCTTGCAAATCACCTCAAGTGAAGAGATTGAATTATCATAGGCCTACGGAGACCAGAAAATAACTACTGAAAAAAACTCACACACAAGAAAGTTGCATTTCATAGAAACTGTAAATTTGAGAGGCACCACTGTGCCACCCTAACATATTCTCACCCATGAGTGCCCACTGATTCAGAACAAGAATGCCCCTAGCTGTCCTAAGGAGTAACCACGACAAGATGCCTACAAGAGCAAGAACATGTGATATTTTCCTCAGAGCTTCTTAAAAGCTACCCTTTTTTAGCTTAAAACTTCTTTTCCATGAAGTACTTTCCATGAACGCTTCCCTCCTCCTTGGCCTTGTCCAGCTTGACTTTAAATTTCCAGTAAGTTTTTTGCACCATCAACATCCGTTCTGCAAATATACTTCTTGTGGCATGGGCTGTCACGTTTGTTTGCTTTGGACTCAACTCCCACTGCCTTCATTTGATATCCTCTCATTCCTGTATTAGAAAAAATGACAACTAATAAACCCCTGCTTGCTGTCCTCATGCTACTGCATGCCACAAATGATTCTGTAGATATTATATCCCTGCTAAACTGTCCCTTTTCCAAGCTCACTGGTCTGAGTACACTCAATATGTTTTGACCTTTGCTCCATGCCCTTGGATTTTTCTACTGCCCTTCTCCTTACTGTATCTCGGAGCCCCTTTTGAGTTGAGGGGACTGGAACTACAGTTTTAATATTCAGCGCTACTGTATACAGTACAACTCCTGGGTTGCTAATGTCATGGTGTTTCCCGTTTCGGTCTCCTGTTTCCTTCTTAAACATTTCCAGTATTTGATGTGCCCATTTGGCTGCTAACAAGACCCAGGCTGACATTTTCACAGAACTTTCTATTACAGCCTAAGAATTGTTCCCAAGTGGTCATGGTCAACTCAGTGTCCATTCCATCCATTCCTCCAGAAGTGAGGTTAGGATTATTTGTCCCCTGTGCATCACTTAATTTATCTGCACAAAGACTTCTGCCTGTTAATTTATTGCCCACTCACTATCACTAAGGTCATCCTGAAGGTCTTCAGACACTCGTCAATCTTTAACTGGAATAACTTTGCATCATCAACAAACTCTGCTACCTGACTGCCCACTCTCTTTTTCATATATATATATATGAACATATTGAAGAGCACACATCCACGCACAGTCCTTTACAGAAGTCTACTGGTGATTTCCACTTTGACAATAGATCAGTTATTCCTGTCCTTGTCTTTAAATCAGTTATTTATCAGCACCAGAAGTTTCCCCTCTCGTTCCATGGCTATTGTTTCTCTAAGTGCATTTGAAAACAGACTGTCATAAGCTCTTCAGAAATACGGAAAGGTTATATGAACCCAATTCCTTACGTCCAGAGTTTAAGACAGGACTTCTCACTAGAAAAATCTGTAATGATTCTTTTCAACTAGGTCACACTTGAAGTATCCACTAATTCCATTCTCTGTTTTTATTAACTGGCCTTGAACAGACTTTAAGGACTTCTAGGTCCAAGAGTCTTAGTTCTACAATAAGCCAATAAGGAGTGGGAAAATAGACAGCAAACACAAGTTAAAGCCCTAGTGAATGCAAGTAGTTTTGTGATTCTCATAAATGTCACACTATATTCCTTCACACTCTATTACTTTAACTTCCTGGCTTGTGTTAAAGATGAAAAAACAATTTTAAGAGAATTAGTCAATATAAACTTTTTTCCCTTGCTATGGACAGCCTCCAGCTCTGTGCATAATTCAGTGGAAGCCTGCTAAGAGAGTTGTGAAAAAGGACATTGAGAAATGGAACCACGTTTATTGTGAAGCACTATACAAATCCGCACATGACTATTGTGACTACTTTGATGAATAAGCCACTTTAGCCACACTTTTATAGGTGAAGAACTCAAAGCCCATTTCCAACTTCTGCTGAAGACTCAGGGATACACAGCAGGAACTGCTGTCTCACTAACCTCGTAAAGCCACAGTGCCATCATCAGAAAGCTTATTTGGATCAAGAAAAACTTTGGCATCGGCATCCAAGGAGTCTTGTACATATAAAACTCGCTGGTTCTGCAGTCCTGTATTATAGAAGTGAAAATACCTAAAACACACAAGAGGGAAAAATAAGTAGGAAGAACTCAAGGTTTTCTGTGAGGCAAGCAAGGAGATTGTCTTGAAGTGAATAGAAGACAGATAAATACATAAGTCAAACACAAGCTTCACAGTAGAGTAGGAATCACAGATTCCTCTGTGGCCATCAGGGAATTAACCATCCTCTCTAGGTTTCTTTCTCTCCCCAGCTGTACTCAGGAAGCTCAGACACCAATTTCTAGGCCTCTAAAAAAATGAGAGGAATCTCATCTTAACATGATACAGACTGTATACAAGAGACTGTAGGACATATCCAAAACATCTTTTAAAAATAAAAGCTGCATTTGCCACAGTTTATTTCAAACAAGTCTAGGTATACTATAAGCTCTATGTAACTGGCTATGTTAAAAGCTCTGGCAGCCTTAGCACTTCTCTGTTAAAAGCATAGGCACAGGTTGCCATCCCTGAGTTTTAAGCTTTGTCATTCATATACCTGTTTTCAATCTGAATCAGATGGCAGACATGTTCAAATGAATCAGAACTGATATAGTTTCATCTGTATTTTCCAATATCCATAAAACTGTGTGCTTTGAAAGTTTAGTAACAGAGAATTACATATTTGCCTTCAGTGAGGGATATTCTTCACATCGTACAACAATACAGAGCTCAAAGAAGTTAAGAACTGCATTCTACACAATTCAGAGGTACTACACTTTTCTTCCTTCATAGACTTTACAAGTACTATTACTCAAAGCCATGACTTAAGAAAACAAATAGCAGCTTCTCCTGGAAGAACTTATGGGGTAATGTTCAAATCTAAACACAAATTCACATATTCCCCAAGACTTTCCAGCACTTGCATACAAAAACAGGAACGCAGTAAACCCAGAAGGGGGAACTATACTCACAAAGGGCTGCCTAACAATCTGAATTAGTTCAGTACATGCTAAGAAATAGAGTAACACTCAAAAAACCTAATATGACATATTAAAATCAAAGTAAAGTGTCTTAAGTTACAGCACATTAAGCTCCTGGCATAAATGTTCTTCCTGAAGGACAGTCAACTGCATCATATTAAAACTTTTTATCTTTACTGGACACTATAATCAGCACTGCCATGAGCACTTCTGCAGGATCAGGCCTTACCATTATCATTAAAGATAACCATGCCCAGGCACGTTGGTACTGGGCAGGGAGAATGGGTTAGAGAATCCTGCACAATCGCAGACCAACCGTGCTCCAGAATCAGATTCAGCATAGCTACATCTGCCTGAGCACCACATGCAAACTAATAAGCTTTGCCTGATCTGCTCAAGAAGACTTACTTCCCTGGATGCAGCACTGTCCTAAACAGCTCCACTGCCTCTGGGCTTAAACCTTACACCTCTATACATTGACGTGCTGTGCCACATCAGGGACATCTTAAATCAGCATCAGCTTGGGTTCACTCCCTGCAGTACGCTTTTAAAAAAGATACTTTCCCTCCCTTAGTAAGAAGTATCTGCAGCCTTCTCTCAGCACAGAACAGGTAAGTGAAGACTAGATCTCCCTCAATATCTGTGCAGAAGTCTTAAGGCAATGAGACACCTTCTGCTCTTTCATGTGGATGACAGGGAAAACCTACCTGGCACATCTGGGTGCCCAGTCAACAAACTGAAAAATATCAGAAAGGACTGTTTGTGTTTCCCATGATGAAGAATGGCTGGGTTTTTTCATTATCTCTTTTTAAACTGCTGAAACAATCTTTAGATGTTAACAAAGTTTAACAGCAGTTTCATCCTTTTACTCCCTTTCTGAAAGAGGTCACATAAAATTGAGTAGCAGCCGTAGTCTCCAGACCTTGTATAAGCCACAGAATCACCTTCTCTTCACCTAGCCACAGAATAAGAACAGGGATACAAGTAGGCTAGGTATTGGAATATAGCAGGATTTCTTTATTTCTTCAAAGACAGATCTCTTTGCATCTGTTGCCTTAAGTCCTCCAAGTGATTTTTTCCCCTATCCCATGCAGATACAGGACCCTTTTTTCACAAGGGAATTCCCACTCCTTCTCACTGGCTGTGACTAAACCAAAATCCTACCAGCTGCTCAAAGCACAACCAACATAAAAGCAGTATTTTAAGAAATATTAAGAATGTGCACATGACATTTTTGAGCTTTTTTCACGATGAGGTGCCTTTAATTACACTGACAGTGACCAACCCTGAAAGGAACTCCTCTTAAGTTTTACAACAGTTATTCTACAGAGTTGTCCGATTTTTGATAAAATCACAGTTCTTCCTATAAAAAGATGACAAAAGAAGATAATATGACTGAGAACTGGAGACAGTCAATGTTGTGCTCTGCATTATGCAACCATATATATAAGCATTGGCTGACCTCTCCAACTTCCTAACTATAAAGGAATAAACCCAAATATAATTAATTTAACTAGTACTTGCTTTTGACTTCACATTCATTATCACCTACAAAGACATTCCTCGCATACCTTTTTCCTTTCTTGAAGTGGCAACTGTACTTAGGATAATCGTAGAGTTCAGTCATTCGTTCTTTGAACAGTCCTCTGACGGGACACTGCTCCAGAAAGGGTACTGTGAGCTTGTTCTGAGCCTCCACAAATGCCTGAAAAAAAACAATCACCCCCCCCCCCCCCCGAAAAGACATGAACTCAAGCAGAAATGTGTATTTCCCACAGGTAACACTATCTTCTGATGTAATACATCACAGACATCTTTCCCCCCATATAGGTTGTGTACTGTCACACCTCAGGAGTCTTACATACTTATTTGCATTATGCCACAACACTGTAAAATTAAAGACTGATCTTGTATGTTGAATAACATCTCTTCAGGGCATGCACTGGAGCAACCAGTGGTTCAGCCAAAGACAAGCCAGATTCCTGCCATTCTTCTTGAAAACAAACAAATAAGCAGAACAACAACCTCATGTTATTTAGAGCTCTCATTATTGCCTAAATGGCACAGAAAAGCTAACTTTAAACATATACCTTGGAAAATTGCATCCTCCCTTACTTCACCACAAATATATGATACTCCAGTACTCTGTGACAGATAAATTAGGAAATGGATAAAGAACAGAATCCCTTTTGCCCACAGACTGCACTATCACTCCAGGAGCTGTAAAGGGCTGGAAGATGGTAACAAAACATCACATGCACCATCTGTTCATCCTGTTAACGTAACACACAGGATTAGTCCCGGTCGTTATTTCTTGGAAACGCCAATGTACTGTCCACAGATCAGCTCTTAGGTACAGAAGACAAGAATACCTAACCTCTGAGAAGAGAGCTTCCAGGAGCCTGGCTTCTTTAAAACACTCTTACCTCCCAGTCACACTTAATGACAGTGGCCAAAATCATGACCGCTCCAGCTGTTTGTAAGAGGCTGCCAATCTCATGGCATGCATGGAAAAACTGGTGCTCTGTTGGTGTTTCACCATCTCTATTCATAGCACAGTACATTTACAGAAAATTAATACATAAGTGTCTTTAGATGAACTACAGCTGCTAGGAAGCAGTCATGCAGGCTTTTTGTGATTCTACCATGGAGCAGGAAGGACTAGACACAGTGTGTGGCTGCAATCCACAGCCACGTATCAACAATGGCTGGTAGCTATCTGTCTCAGACCCCAGCCTCTCACCATCTCTTGCTTACACAGGTCTCTTTTCCAGCTGCTGTGAAAGAGCCTATTGTTTCTGAATCTGCCACGCAGCAGAAATCAACACATGGCAACATCTGAGCTGCACTTCACCACAGTGCAGCCCACAGAAGCAGAAATCCATATTCCACAACTTGCACGTCGCAGCTCTTCAGAAAAGCCAGCTGCTGTGCAGAGTACCTGGCATACATTTACCTATTGCTATCGATGTTTATTAATTCTTCAGGTGAAAAAGAGAAAAGAAGATAAAACTGCTTCAGTAGCATTTTACAGACATTTCACACGGTGAGAAGTGAGCAGCTGGGGAAAGCAAGGAGACACTGTCCCTTCCATTTGCCTCCCTGCCACAGCAGCAGAGTCAAGAGCTGCCTTACATCTCAAGCAGTTTTCAGGAACTTGTCAGACCAAAAAGTAAAGGAGAAAGTGCATCAATTATGGTCAGTCTCCACTCGAGAAGTATTTGTTCATGCCTAACAAAGCATACAGAGCTGATAAGCGTTAAACACATGAGTACAGAATTAGTAATGCCCTAAGAGCACTTGGCTAAGTGTTGAAACATATTAGTTTAAGAACATGTGGGCTGGTTACACACAAGTCACCGCTCAAGGATGACACAAAAAAATCAAGCACTACAGCACTGAAAAGGAAGAGATACAGAGGGCTAATAATGACTTCTGGACCTTTACTCAAAATTAGGTTCTATGCATCAGCTAGGATTGAGCCAGGAAATGATCCCTTGAGAACAAAGAATGAGGTGAATGCACTGCCAAAGGAAGGTAAATTTTTGCTTCTGTGCTCTCTCTGAGGATTGTACTGGGGCAGAGAGCTTTAAAACCCAGCACAGCAGCGCAGCACAGCCCAGTGGTACGTCCAAACAGCACGTGCAGCCTCCATGGTGTACTGGTCTTCTGTTCTCCCCCCCATCTGATGATGAAAGAACTTAAACCTACCCAAGAATTATGCGTATCCAAATTCATTTTCTCTCAATGGAAACACAAATGTCAAAGACTGCATACACAAATATCTAGAGTGTGTGCTACACAAGCTACTCAAAGTGCTGCAACGTTTTCAGAGAAAAGATGACTTATAAAAACATCTATAAAATCATGCATTGTACCGGATGGTCAAAAGCACTTTTCGGTTGCATTTAGTGGACAGAAACTGGCCACATGTCTCTGTTTCATCTATCAATAATGAGACCAAAATGGTAGCATTGCTGCAAGGGTATACTAGAAATACGTGTTCCTCACTTTTAACTGCACACGACAAACATGCCCCATCTGCTTTCATCACTGG
This sequence comes from Chloroceryle amazona, assembly GCA_027560015.1. NCBI lineage: Eukaryota > Metazoa > Chordata > Aves > Coraciiformes > Cerylidae > Chloroceryle > Chloroceryle amazona. The sequence goes on along the minus strand of JANHFX010000625.1, from coordinate 6,793 downwards.
TATTCAAAGAGGAGACAAGAGCAGTTCTTCACAAGCATTCACTGCAGAAGAGCACGTGTACATACTAACTATTTGTCACAGTTTAGGGTCAGGGTGGCCCCTTAGACCTAACAGACACTCTCTGTTAACCCTCCTTCCTTCCCAAAAGGGAAAGAGAAAAAGAATAAGGGAGAGAGACTCAGCCATTAGAAAAGGCAACTAGAACAGCTTTAATGAAAATAATAATAATAAAATAGAATATGTACAAACATATACAAAACCAGTATGGAACCCAATCCCTGCTGGTAATTACATCACCATCCCACTGATGCTGTGGAGCAGGCACTGGGGGAGTCCCAGTCCGGGCCTCGCAGCAGGCGGGAGCTCTGTTCAGGAGATGGATTCTGCTACTGCATTCAGGAACACAGGATCAAAGGCAGAATGGACAGAGTCCTCCTTGGATGTTCTGGGAAAGCAGTCCAAGAGGGGAGAAGAGCAAGGAAAAAAGCCTATAGACCCTTCGGATCCCTCTGCTTTATACCCAATATGATGTATATGGGCTGGAATCCCTCGTTGGTCAGTTTGGGGTCACCTGCCCTGTCCGCTCCTCCCTGCAGGTGCCGCCTTTCACTTTCCTGCACCCCCAGTGTGGTCCACAAGATCCAGCAGTGGCCTTGGTCTGCACCCCAACCCCTGGCAGTGACTCTAAACAGAGGGTGTTATCCCTGCCAGCAGCAGACAGGGAGTTAGAAGAACAGAACTGAAAAGTAAAATCACTGAACAGAATTAGTTCTGTTTGCACTCAAACCAGGTCACTATTACCCTCAGAATCTCTATTAGCTTTGTTTTTAAAGGAACTTACTGTATTTTATTCCACTTAGCACGCACCAAAGATTCCAAGACTAATTGTAAAAGGGAATGCCACTGGATTCTGGAAAAGGAGGTAGGAATTACAGGTCTTTGAAGAGTTCCACTGAGGAGAATCCAGTGGAGTTTGCAAACTCTGTTCTTACATATTTGAGCACGAGGTTGCACTCATGTTCAAAAAGCAGTACATAATTGAAACATTGCTCTAAGTAAAGTACAGGAACGAATGTCAGCAGAAGACTCCCACAGTAAATAATTCCATCACCAAGATAAACAGATGCCACCCAAGCTAAAGGGCTAACAGTAACTCTACGTCTTCACGAGCCTACAGAGTAAGATTCTTATTTTACCTGTAGAAATCTGCAGCTGTCAATCTATCAAAAGCTTTGAACCAGGACAGAATTTGAAAGCAGAAGAAAGGACAGAATAAAGGTCCAAGTAAAGGATAAGCTTATGGGTTTCTCAGAAAACTAAGGTAATTAGAAAAGCAAAAGAACTTCTGAAGTGTTGTACTAAGTAGAGATGTTCTGCTTGAGGCTGCAGTGTTTAGCCATTACTTGAGCAGGTCAATTAAGTGTAAGTAAATTTCACCTAAAAAATACACACCACAAAAAATTTTAACGTTTTGTTCCAATGTAACACACTTTTTACATGCCACTCACTATTCTCTCAAGGTCATGATTACCCCTTGCAGTGCACTTTCCAAGGAGAAGTCCTAGGACAGAAGTTGTTCTAACATTACCAGTCTTTGTTACTAATCTGTAAAATACTTACAATTTGTTTAACAGTTACCCCCAAACTCTTCATATCTATCTTCTCAGTAAAAGGTGGCTCAGTGCAACTCCTACAGGAGGGTACATGCCTTTTTTTTAAATATTACAAAATAAAACTAAGCAGTCTTCTGGTAGCTTGCCTCTTTGCATTTACTTTAGTAGTTAGCCAAGAAAAATTCAAAGTATCACTGAAAAATTATCAAAACAAGTGAATGAAACACTGGCTTATTAGAACTACAAATTCATTTGATTGTAGTTCTGAAAGCGTCAGTTCATAGAATCAGAGAATGGTAAGGGTTGGAAGGGACCTCTGGAGAGGTCCTGCCAGAGCAGGAACACCCAGGGCAGGCCACACAGGAACAGATCCAGGCAGGTTTTGAAAGTCTCCAGAGAAGGAGACTCCACAGCCTCCCTGGGCAGCCTGTTCCAGTGCTCCATCACTCTCACAGGAAAGAAGTTTCTCCTCATGTTGAGGTGGAACTTTCTGTGTTCTAGCTTATACTCATTATTCCTTGTCCTATTACTGGACACCATGGAAAAGAGACTGGCCCCTTCCACTTGACACCCACCCCTCAGTTACTCAGAGACATTAATAATATCCCCTCTGAATCTTCTCAAGACTAAACAGCCCCAGTTCTGAGCCTTTCTTCAAAGAAGAGATGTTAAAGTCCCTTAATAATCCTCGTAGCTTTCAGTTGGGATTCTCTCCAGTAGATCCTTGTCCCTCTTGAATTGGGGTGCCCAAAACTGGACATAGTATTCCAGGTGTGGTCTCACCAGGGCAGAGCAGAGGTGGAGGAGAACTTCCCTACACTTGCTGGATGCAGTTTTCTTAATGCACCCCAGGATGCCATTGGCCCTCTTGGCCACAAGGGCACATTGCTGTCCCATGGAGAACTTACTGTCCACCAGGACTCCAAGGTCTTTCTCCACGCAGCTGCTTTCCAGCAGGGTGACCCCTAACCTGTAGCAATGCCTGGTGTTATTCCTCCTCAGATGCAGGACTCTATACTTGTCCTTACTGAACTTGACGAGGTTCACCTTCGCCCAGCTCTCCAGCCAGTCTAGATCTCCTTGGATAGCAGCACAGCCTCCTGGTGTGTCAGCCACCCCTCCCAGTTCTGTATCATCTGTGAACTTGCT